>JAKSZP010018884.1:0-68139 GCA_022478985.1 Massospora cicadina | reverse complement strand
TTTGGCAAGTAGTGGAGAGGTTAAGGGCAGCCCGCCTTACATTAAAGATCAGTAAATGTGAGTTTTCAATTCCCAGGTCACCTTTCTGGGCAACGTTGTGCCTGAACAAGGACACATTATAACTACAGACAAGGAGAAGGCTATTTATGAGTGTCCCAACCCAACTTTGTTCAAGAGATTGAGAAGATTTTGGGGACGTGTAAGTTCCTCAAGAAGTTCACGCCAAACCTTTCTGAGGTGGCAGCGCCCTTGTATAGGGCTAGTGGTGCAAAGGTGTTTCAGTGGTACCCCATTTTAGAGGATGCTTTCCAAGCTGTGAAGTGCAACATGTTGTCCACGTCCATCCTTCGCCATGTCAACCTTCCAAAGAGTTCATTGTGTCTACAGATGCCTCCAAATTCGCCATAGTGGCTGCCTTGTTACATGTAGGCGAAGATGGGATAGAGCATCCAGTGGAATATTTTTCTAGGAAAATGTCTCTGCCTGATTGAACTACGCCGTTTATGACAAGAAATTACTAGCAGTGGTGGAGGCGCTGACTTATTGGCGTCACCACTTGCATGGCTCCTCCCAACCTTTCCATGTATGTACAGATCACCGTGCCTTGCTGTACTACCGCGCTCCTCATGTCCTAACCCCATGGCAGACAATTTGGCATGAGACCCTTGCCCACTTTTCATTTTCTTATGAGTTCACTAAGGGCAAGGAGAATGGCTTGGCGGATGCTTTGAGCCACAACTCTGCTTTATCTCCTTATCCAAAGGAGGTAGAAGTTCATAACACCCAGTTGATGATTCCGCTGGGTAAGTTTTTATCTCAACTTCCCAATTCCACGGCCAACACGCCAGCACTTTCACCTCTGGAAAATTCTTAGGAATACAGTATGTTCAGAAAGGTAGTTATTTCTCATCTGGTATCAGCCGAATATACTATGGTTCTCATTAAAAGCGCTCTGAATCAGGAGGACTTACACAGGGTTTATCATGTAAAGGATGAGATTGTGTGGTTTCAGGGGCGCCTATGGGTTCCTGCTGGACCACTGCGCCTGAAAATCATCTAGGACCATCATGACGGAATCACCGTTGGTCATCCTGGGAAAGCAAAGACCTTGGAGTTGAAATGACGCACCTACAATTGGAAGGGCTTGCCTGCTCAGGTGAGACGGTATTGCAAAGAGTGTCTGATCTGCAATTAATTGAAACCCAATCATCAACCTTTAGCGGGTTTGTTGGTACCAGTACAAAAGGCGGAAGGGCCCTGGACCTCCCTATCGGTGAATTTCATTGAAAAATTACCTGTTTCTGATGGCTATGATGCCATCATGGTAGTGGTGGACTGTTTTACGAAGTTCACCCACTTTATTCCTTGCAGAGCTACAATAACTGCGACTGAGATGGCTAAGCTCTTCATCACACATGTGTTTGTGCTTCTTGGGGTCCCCCAAGAAATTATTAGTGATTGGGGACCCCAGTTTACCTCTATCATTTGGGAAGATTTGTGTAAGACTCTTCAGATTCTCCCCTGCCTTTCAGCTGCCTACCAACCCCAATCAGATGGGCAGACTGAAGGAGTGAACCAGTGCTTGGAAAAGTTTCTGTGGTGTTTCAATGCCGGGGACCTTCAGATTGGGTTCCTCACCTTCCTATGGCCCAGTTTAGCTACAACAACACTTTGCATTCTTCAATCAGTTGTTCCCCATTTTTCTCCAACCATGGCTTTATCCCCGCCTTTAACATGGAGCTCAGCTGTGGATCTAAAGTCGAAGTGGTGGTGGAATTTGCCAGGACTATCAAGAAGGTCCACCAAGGGGTTTCTACGAGTTTGGAGGCGGCAATGCAATTATATAAAGAGAACACTGATGGTAAGAGACGAGTGGGTCCAGCGTACAAGGAAGGGGATCTCGTGATGCTTAATGCTTGTAACATACCTATCAAGCAGCCATGCAAAAAGCTGGGACCAAAGAGTATTGGGCCTTACCGCGTTGTTAGAAAGGTGGGACATGCCTTATAACAGTTAGACCTTCCATCTTCATTTCATATCTTTTCTGTCTTTCATGATTGCAAATTGACGTTTTTTAAAGGCCCCCCACCAGAGAGTCCTGAAGCTTATCTCGTGTATGAGGTGCCAGAGTGGGAAGTGGAGGAAATAGTAGCCTTTTGTAGAGTAAAAAAGAAGACTTGAGTACCTGGTATCCTGGAAAGGATTTGATGCAGCGGAAAACAGTTGGATACCAGTGCATGACTGCACACATGCCCAAGACCTGTTGACTTTTTCCTAAGCATTTTCCCCGCGCCGCTGGATCTCAGTCAAAGCAAACCGTTGCCACTATGAATTTGGCCCCAGTTCAGAACTTTTCCCTGTCGTAAGCCCCTTGAAGGAGGTGGAGCCCCAAAAGAATGAGAGGGTAATGTCATGGCTTGTGGATGACATAATTGTGGGAACTAACAGCAAGAACAAAGCTTCAAGTCAGGAGGCTAAAAAGGTGAAGCTGGTAGGCCTCTCTGACCTTAAGCATACCCTAGACCAACACTGAGTACTGGCCAAATATGCCCAGGTTGTCCTGGGAATGTGTGTAATGCACATCCTGTTATTACAGCCTGGGCTTTAAAATGCACCAACTTTGTTCTAAATCATGACAGTTCGATTCAGTTGCTCAGAAAATGGGGTTTCAAAATCTGTTAATTTTTGTAATTTCCAAGTTGAATTGGCCTCAACTTCAATCAATTACTCAAGCTTGGTCAATCTCTAGCTATAGTACCCTGCCCAATGGAAGCGTGCGCTTATTGGTGCACCTGGGCTTAGCACCACACTCACCAATCGATGATTACCCTCCAATTGTTTAAGTATGATTCCTTGAGACCAACCTTCCTCATTGTTCAACTTCCTTATTAATAAAAATACCTTGTTAGTTTACGTTTTTTATGTTAAATTAGGTAACCAGTGCGCAAACCTCTTTGGGGAGGTCTCAAACAACGTCAGCCATTTTATCTACACAAAATCAATTACCAAATATGATGCATTGTTGAGCCGCCCTGGTCCCCTTCAAACTGAGGTGCTCCAGCACTCCAGCCCATATATTTGCTTGGGTATGGATTCCCTTTGGGGTCCACCCAAGTCTTGTTGTTTATATGGTATCTATTAATATTTACCGCTTGTACACCCTACCAGGTGTTACTTTGGTTCCAGCACCTTCTTTGGGGCCATGCTTACCATAATATTGACGATTAGTTCCCTTGCAGTGTGGCTGTGCTCCACGCATTACCATTCTGGGAACGGGAGAGTTATAGATACTCTCCTTACATCTAAAGGCACTAGCATGATGCAATTAGGGAGCTCTAATCTCCTTTGAGACAACGTCTTCTTATGCTTTTGTGCATCTTATTGGAAGCAATAAAAATCATGTTTTGTTCTCTGAAATTGATAGTATGGATGACGCCTTAGTGCATCCTAGGAAAAATCATCATGTTAAACTATCTCCTAGTATTTTTTATTTTCCCTGAACTTGACTCTTCTCTGGTTCAGTCAGGCTACCCAGTTTGGCCATTGGTATGAAAATATTGATGCTAATATTATCCACTATCAGGAAGCCCTTATCTGTCTAGGGGTCTCTAAATTGGGAAACAACATAATTACATAGTAGGAAACAGATTTAAGAAGGCATTTGTTTGATGCCTCTTAATCATGATGGGCCAATTCTTCAAGTTTGTCATAAAACATGGATTCCTCCATGACCAGGAATTTTTATGCCAGGTGCAATGTTGGGCTCAAGATGTGATCTAAACCATGTTTCAATATATTTTGCCATAAAGCCCCTCTGGAAAATTAACTTTCAGTCTGGTATGGATAACTTTGGTTTTCAACTGCATGTTTACTTCCTGGTATGGTTGATGAGGAATACCCTTTGACTCTCTGACCTGTGTGGGCAACAAACTGATCTTTGTTTGGGCCTTGATGTAAATGGTTGAGATTATCCCATTATTATAATCCAAAATGATAAAGATATAAAAATTTATTCTAAGTATGTCACCAAGGGATGGACATTACTGAAACAAAACTCCAAGATGAAACAAACCAAAAACTTGAATCATCCGCCCTAAACAAGCAGCAGGACACACAAATAAAATGAGAAAACAACCTACCAGATGGCACGGCGATGAGCCACTTATCTCCTCATGGCAGAGGGGGAGGTGGATCAGATGTACTACCAATTTTGACTTCAGCATTAAAGAGGTGGACCAATGCTGATAGCAAGGGGTTTGGGGCATCTGCGGGATGAGGTTTGAGGCAAAGCGGATATTTGTTGAAACTGAGAATTAGGGCCTGTGGCATAGCCTCCATGAGTTCAGCAACATGGTGTTTAGCTTAGATGCAGGCGTTGGGAAGGTGAGCGAATTTTGCAATGGTGGACTGGTGACATATGTGGATGGGAAAAATCTGACAGTTCAGTGAAATGTTTGATAGCATTGGTGGCAGTTTCAGTTAGGCGTTTGATTTCCTCTTTTGCAATAGCAGGGAAAGTGGGGGGAATTGGGTGATGTACATCCATTTCTTAGATTCATGGACAGATTTGCCACGGCTTCATGAAGACGGAGATTTTTGGGTGATGCCACTGTGGCCTCAGCAATCTGGTGGCCACTTTGGTATGGGATGGCATTGGGTTTGATGACATATTGTTTGTGTGGGAGTGGGGCATCGAAGTATAAATTCAGATAAGGTTCTAAATTGATTGGTTTGTCAAGAGGTGGGACAATTTTACCAGATTTGGACACTTTATCCAATAAGTACCAGGGATTTTGGTTGATAGATTTATTCAATGATAGGTGTCTGTGGTTGAATAAGTTTTGGGGTGGGAGTTTTTTTGGATTGAAAATAGGTCCAAGCCTGCACTCAATTGGTTGGCATGGGTTCAAATTAGCCGCCTTGGGTTTGGGTTGCTAGATTTTGCTTCTGATTCATCAAGCGCTTGGCCTGGGGGGTGGGGCAGCCAAAATCCCCATTTGAACGCTGTTGGTGTGGCCCCATGGGTGAGTAGGCAGCGTTTGCAGGGTTTATATTGTAATGAAATACTTTTTTTATGGTCCAACTCATGGCAGAGGGGGTAAATTGTGAGACCATTGTCAGTGCAGGCCTAAAAGAAATGGTTGGGCGTGGATGGGATATAGGCATGCGGTGGGATGTGTTGGGCTATATTCAGCTGGTGGGGGGTAATAGTGACCATTGCCTGAGGTGCCACAAGGCGTTCAGCACCACTTGGACAATGAATTGGAGGATGGGGTCTGTGCCATAAGTAGACAGCCCTGACATCAGCTCATTATATAGTATTTATCAGGATTTGAGATAAAAATAGTATCAAATTCCTGTTTTACAAATCAGGCCATGCCAAATTGGTCGTTGAACCTACCTGAGCTAAGTTTATTTTAGGATCAACCTCACCTATTCCTGAGTCACGTGGGGCGGCATATCCACCCATTTAGTCAGGTGAGCGACGCTATCCATTAAGGACGCCCATGAGGAGGCCATTCCAGAAGATCAGTAAAGATCCTGATCAGATGAGGCCCCCAATGATCCCTAAGGCACCGAGTCCCAATGCACCCTATAAATATTGACGCTTTTTAGTTTAATAAAATATTCGGTATTCTAACCCATTTTTCCTGGTTCCTCCTCGGCGCTCTTTCTGATTTTTCCAGCTTTAAGCCACCACAAACACTGGCGCCAGTCTGAAGAACTGTAGCACTGACAGTATTTGAGGGGGAAGCTGTGAGGGGAGGTTTGCAAAGGTCATGACAAGTGTGGTATCATTTGGGAGACATGTTTGGTGGTGTTAATAGGGTGTTTCTAAATATTAAGGGCGTAGTTGCTGCAGCGGCCACGTCTTCTTCAGTGGGGAAGCCTATATCAAAATAGCCCATGTAAGGGCGGAAGTCAATAAAGCATGCCGGAGTAGATATGGTTGTTTCTAGCTCAATAATCACTTTGTCAGCATATGGGAAGAGATGTCCATACTCGATGTGGAGTCAAAAGTGGATAGTGGATTGAGATAGGGCTATGGGGTGGGGCAGGTTGGGTGGACTCATGTAAGGTGTAGTGCTAAGTCCCTTGCAGGGACAAATCAGCCAGTTGTATTTGGCAGACTGGATGAGCCAGTCCGCACATGTTTGCATGCTGGGCAGTAAATGATAGTGGGTGGAGCACCACTGCCCCATACTGGGGCAGCAGGTGGTGGATCCAAGGACATAAACGGAAAACTGATGTGGTGAGGCAGCGGTGGAAAAAACGGTTTTTTTTTCAAAATTTCTTGAAAGTGATGTTGAGCGGAAAGAAAAAGTTTCCAGATTGACAAAGTTTGATACTTTTACCAACCTTTTCATCACTGGTATAGTGCAGCAGGATATTATGGCCAAGGAAGATGAGAGTGTTATCTCTGTATCACATAACCATTCCTGATCTTTGTAGGAAATTGGTCTCAATTGAGATATTGTAGTTTGTGTTTCGCAGCACTATGGCCAGTAGCATTTTATCTGACCTGAAATGCAAGGGAGTAGTAATATATGCACAAAGCGACTTAGATATATGAACTCCTACAGTTACATACTTTGGACAGTGGCAATATTGGGCACAATTTTCAGCTTTTTTATAAATCTAATCATGATGATATTGATAAAATCACTGCTACTAATGATGGCCAAACTCATACCTTGTTAACAGATATATCAGCATACATATTTGTAATATGGTTCAGAAGTATCTATTAGATGTATATTGTAATTATTGACCAATCACAGATAAACTCTAGACTTGAGAAGATTTCAGGAAAGCTGTTTTTCAAGATTTTTATTAGGATTGCCACTATGACATCGTAGAGTGAGGGCAGGTAAGTTGAGCGTCAAACAAGAAGGTCTAACCTGAGGTCAATAATCCACTTAGCATATGGTTTGGACACTTTGCAATCAGGCTTCTTAAGTAATTTCTAATGGATTTAGCTCTTTTCTTTTGGCACAAGTGGTGAACATATCTGCATCATAGGCCAAATTGTGATAAAGGCTTTCTTTGCCAAGTTGGTAGGTGAAAAAATACTTTTCCAGCATCAGGAGGAATGTTTTGGTCAACTTTATGTAGGTAGAGCATTCTGCCTCTACTTCACAATCTTTTTCCATTTCTTTGTCATTATTAAATTTAATAGCAACATTCACCCCAGGCATCTTATCTATATGACTGCAGAATTGACTGGTGAATTACATTTTTACCACGTTTGTGGCAACTAATTAAGCCCAGTGTTGTCAAAATTATTAAATAAAATACAAGTTATCAGATATATTTAGTCTTTTTAATCTAAACATTTAAACAAACATTATTAATTAGTTGTCTTGTTCTAGAGCCTACTTTATTCCCTTCAAGCCTGCCAAACTTTCCAGAATCAACACATGCCACACCTTGGCTTTAATGACTGATTTCCTTAAAAATGAGCACTAATGTACTCATTATACCCCTTGTATTTGGTATCTATTGATCTTCAATCAAGATGTCCTTGTTCTAAGGCTAAAAATTTGGTATAAACTTACCCCTGCTTATTCAAAGATACATCTTTAACCTAAATTTGGCCGTATTTTTGTTTTCCTTCCCTTGAGATAGAGTTTACTATACCAGGGATTATAGTAAGCAGATTTCATCAAGTGGACAGAGGTCAAAAGATTAAGATGGTTAAGAAAGTTCCAAGAGGTAAATAATATCTGTGCAGTAGTGTGCGCTTACCATGCACTACATCAAGATGCTCACTACAACTGGATATAGTTTTTATAAAAACCTTCTTATTTGTGGGTCTGGGGTTTCTATACTAGTTGGAGATATTGTTATTTTTTGCCCAGAAAATTGTAGCTTTTTTAGTTTGTTAAACTATTGCCTCAAAGCTGTTGGCCTGGCATCTCAAGTAATCAGTTATTTCCTGAGTACCCATGTTGCAATTTAATATGAGGATCATTACATGGTATAATTCACAATAGGGCTTGTATGTCACAGCTAGTGCCATTTTACCTAGTGTAAACCGCCCTTCTAAGGCTAAACATCTGAAGCTACTGCAAGTAAGGCCAGAAATCTAGAGAGAAAGAAGTGAACTTTATAAAGTCAACTACTGATAATGGGCTCTTTATAATGATCAGGTTGAACTGAGCATTACATTTCAACTCAAGATTCAGAAATCTGAATCTTGAGTCAAAATGCTATTTTGTGGTTTGCAGTTCATGCAGGCTCGGCTGAGCTGTGCCCCTCCCAAGCTATTCTTTATGCTCTTAGGGGTGTAAAGAATATTTTGGGAGGGGCTCCCTGGAAGGGCGACCATCTAAGGTTAAGCCTGCGCAATTCTGGTCTCAGTTCGGAATTTTTTGACATTTCCTGCCTCATGTGGGTCTCTCTTGTGGCCTTGGCGCCGCTCTTTCCTTGTCTTACCTGGTATCCCGTGGAGAACCTAGATTTTATTCTTAATAAAAAGTTGGGATTTGGTGGCAAACTGTTTACTGAATACTCTGGTTTTTTCTTGTGTCATTTGTGGTGCCTATGTTATTGGGATTAAATTTGTCAGCATGTTATCTTCATTAATAAGTAAAAAAGGCTAAATTAGGGACAAAATCCTCGCTTATCTGTGTCATCTTTTCTCATTTTTTGAATTTTCCTAGATCTGAGGTTAAATTAGTGAGTATATGTAGTCAAAACTCTTACCTTGAGGGAACTTATATCAGGCAATCTTTCAGTGACAACTTTGGATCTACTGATCCTAAGGCAAGATGACAGTCAAAAACTGGGACGTTTTCATCCGTTACACTCTTGTTTTGCCAGTCAGTCCTAAAGCCATTGTCTCAAAAACAGGTAATTATCTGGAGAAAATAAATTCAAAAATCTGAAAAATCACAAGATATGAGGTAACTGAATTTGGCTGTTCAGAAAATTTTGATCTCGTTGAAAAGTGAGAACTTTTCTGCTTAAATTTCGTTTCTGTTAAAAAATTCTGATCTATTGAAAAATACCCTTCCTCATATTGGTATCAAAGCTGAAAAATGCATTTGCTTTTCTCAGATACCAGCTACCCTGAATAATGTTTTAAGTATATTCTGCCTAAATCTTCCCCTGTTATTAAGGTCATTTTACTTTAAACTGTAGTAAACCTGTTGTAATGGCCAGACTTAATTTATGGTTCCTATCTGACCCAACTCTTAGGCGCAAAACTGGCATCTACACTGTGGCCTGTTATGCTGAGTCCGCCTCTTACTATCTCGCCAATATTCACTGTAATTTTTCCCAAACTTGTCCAATTTTCAGGGGCTCCTTCCCTTGATTTGGTTCAACTGGTTGACGTTTTAATTCAAAAGTGTATCTGTAAATATACTGGAGATAATCTAGGACTTTGATTACTTCTTCTTGGACACTTTGCTCTATTTTTGCATCTTTTACCCAACGTGTACCCTCAGCAGTGCCTGCGCTCCATTTTCTTATAATTATCTGAGAAAAGCCTAAATCTATTTGTAAGTCTCTTCTCCAGTTGGGTTGCTATAGTTTACCCACTTTCTCAGATCTGACCACTTTAGAAACTGCTCAAGGTTTGCTACTATTATATCCCTCCTAACCTTGGTCTTTACCTTCTTAAAAGAGTGCGCTGAGGGAGTTACGCAGCTACCCTCATTCAAGGAGCTCATAAAGTTTGCAGTAACTGCACTACTCACTTAACACTATCCACCCCCAAGGACTCAAAATTTAAGAATACTATTTTTAACAAGCTGTCTAACCTTAGGGCCATCATAAGTCTTAAAGAAAAACTTAGCTGTCGTTCTCCTCTTCCAACTGCTTCTTTGTGAGGATCTGAGGGAGCTCATTAATGATTAATCACCTCTAGTGAGCCTAATAGAACCCTCTGGAATATCTCCACGCTTTGGAAGCCTTTATCAAACCCCGCGAATTTCCTTCTGCCAATTTTGAGGATTATCACTACTTTGGCTACCTGGACCAAGGAGATATCACTACTTCACAGTACTTAGGTCTGTTCCAGGAAGAGGCTTCAAGAGTAGTATCACTTTAGAAGCTACACATTGCCATCCTCTTCATGTCCCTAATTAATACTGGCGCCACCCTTGGCATATGGTATAATCCTTCCCCTCCTTATTTGGGACTTGCTCCATACTCGCGTCCATGATAGTCCATAGCATTTGCGCTGCCAAACCCAACTGTAACGTGTAACTTCAATCTTGGAACTTGACAACTACATCTCGGTTGTGCACTCTCAGGCAAACTATTGTGGTAAACCTGGCTTCTGTCAAGTTTTGGATCCTAATTTACCTATCATTCTAAGAACCTAGCTGTCATGGACACCCTCAGCCTGATCATTGGATATCAACCAAACTGTGTTGCCTCAGTACTGTTTAGAACCAGCAGTGAGCTCACTGGCAAGTGATGTCAGGGTTGCAGCTTATTTGAAAAAAGCTGTCCATCTTGAGAGAGTTTGACAGTGTCCATTTGATGGTATAGAATTCCAGAGGCTCATCTGCTTTATGACTTTTAAGAGGGGTTTCCTAAGGATTAATTGAGCGGCAATATGCTAAAATAACATACCAAAGGTACCTACAACAAACCAGAAGGATGCAGTAGGGGAAAACTTAAAGGGTGCGAGAGGCAGGTAAGGCGATAACAACTCTAAGGTTCATGTCTATATAGTAATATGTATAGATTGTAAATCATTGTATTATATAGTATGAGTTAGATTGCGACCAAAATAGCTCATATTGAGCCCAAAATGGGGCGGATCAATTAGAAAAAAAAGTGGTTTATGGCATCTATGGCGTGTGCAATTGATAAGCAATAAATATCATGAAGATACTCATCCACTAACCCACAGAGGGTGGGTAGCAATGATGGATCCTTGGATCAGAACGTCCACTTGATGATCTCCAGTATTATTTTATGGCTGGCAGCATGCATCTACAGAAAATTTGGCATTGATCAGCAAGGTGATGTGGAGTGAAGATTCCATGTCAAAGGGTAAACACAAAATTGCCTTTTTTATTTATTCAGGGAAGGTCAACCAGGGGATTTACATACTTCCTATATAATAAGGATAAAATAATAATAAAATGTGAATAATTAAGGACACCCCAGAGGGTTCATAGCCCCTCATGTCCCCTCCATGACCACCAAGTCTAGAACAATGGGGGGATATATGCTGACTTATCCTTGGATGCAGCATGAGTGAAGGAATGAGTCAATAATTAGAACCATATGGTGAGCCATGAATTGATTAACCTTCTGTTGCGTGGGGTCATGTTTTAAAACAGCTATGCTTTAAAATGTTCCAATATATGGTAGTGAAAACGATTAATGGCTTCTTGGAGGGTAGGCGTTGCTCCTGTAAATGAATCCAAAACTATATTATGGATTGTACATAGTGCTATTGCTACTATTAACGCCTGTAAAGATTAATGAATAGATTATTTCATGTTTGGAGAAAACATGTTTCTAGCCATACTAAATGACTTTCCATTGTCTTGAAGAAATAGGCGCATGACCTCTTTCCAGATAGCTACTGATATTGGACATTGTTCTAAATGGTGTATTAAGCTTCCATATTGGCCAAATATCGTGAATGAAGAGTGAGCAGCGTTTGATTGTTCTGCCATGAGGTGCACTCTCCACATGAATCTCCATATATATGTGTCCATATCCTGGGTTGTAGTAGTGAGTGGCTTGTGTCTCCAGACCATTCTTTGGGTCTCCAGGTTGTATGATATGTCCACATGAACCAGGTAATCAATCCTAGCAATGGTACTCAGATTTCGATTTATTATATTAATTGTAACTATTTAGCCAATAACTTCTTGTCTATGAGTTAGCCTTAAGCATCATCCGTGACTGATTTGGCCACTTATATGGAACTTCCACTTTGCTCTTCTCATCGCTAAAAGTATTCATTTAAAGTGTACAGGAGTGCCATGAGGTCCTTCAGCGGTTGGGTGAGATGTCAGAAACTAAAAAACGAGGCTAAATAATCTGGATTTCTTAATTGGAGCGCTCATGCAAAATCAGATCTTTCTGCTCTAGCTCAATGTATCTATGGAAGGTTTGGACTAGTCACCTGAGCTATCCAGGATCCATGTATATGGTCCTCTTGCTCTACATAATTAGTTAGCCCCATACCTCCATTCTCCTAGGACCAAATAGAGTTACAATGCGCACAGGGGCTTTATGGTTAGACCAATGCCATCCCTACATTAAGGCATATATTGTATAAAAAAGGACGATGAAAGAGAAATTACATGGGCCGTAAACCATATAGTTGATAATAGCATGGAACTGACTATCACAACTTGTCCAGTTTGACCTGTATGATGTCCATGAAAGGAGACAATGCATTTTGTCATTATATCTAGGAGTTGATTTTCCTTCATTATATTGGCTTAGCCCCCTTCCTCTAACCATACCCCCAAGTGGCGGACAGGTCCAGCTTCTGGCTTGGTAGTGAAGGGAAGTTTCAGTGGGGTAATTGGTGATCTTCACCTTATATTTCTGGTGAGGAGTCTTGATGGTAAATTGGTCTGTTGAACTAAGGTGGATGGTGTCCAATGGGTCTGATATTTTCCCAGAAGTATAATTTCAGTTTTTCCAGTATTAAGTGATGCGTTGCTTATGGATGAGTAATCTTGTATTGTTTTTTACTTTAAGAGCATCCTGGTTTCTGGATATACCCACCACACAGTCTTCAGCAAAAGCCATATTTTTACTGGTGGTTGGCCATGGACATTGATTTCATTGATGAGGGCATTTGCGTTCTGGATTAGGGGATCAAAACTAAAATTATATAGTATAGGGCTTAGAGGGTCCCCTTGTTTGAGTAGCCTTTGTGGAAAAACTAGGATAGTTAAAAACCTGCTCTGCAAACAGCCATTGTGGCTGACTCTGTGAACAACATCACCCAGTTTATAAACCTATTTGGGAGTTTGAATTTTTGAAGGCAGGACCTGAGATAAGTTCAGTAACCCTGTTGTATTCCTTCTGTTGATCTAAAAAGACAAGCACTCCAGAGGGTTTAGATTGGCAGACAATTTCAACTGTGTGAATATTGTCCCATATGAATCTTCTTGGGAAAAATGCATATTGTGATGGGAATATCACTTCAGTTGCAATTACCCCTAATTGTTTAGCCATAATTTTTGTAAATAATTTAGTGTCAGTATTAGTTAGGGAGAATGGGCGCCAATTGAATGGTTTAGTATATCTCCTTTTTAAATAGAGTTACATTGTATGCTTCTTTTCCTCCAGGTAGATGGCATGTTACATAATGCACTTATTCAAGGAAGCCAAAGATTATAAAATGTGTTAGAAAATATTTTTTTAAAATGTAGGGAAGCCCATCAGGTCCTGGGCATTTCCTACATGGGGCACCGTGCACCGCTTCCCATAATTCCTCACACAATATAGGTTAATTAAATTATTGGTTTGAGCTGCGGTGTTGATATGTGCGTTTGCAAGGATTTACTTTGATTTTCATTCGTTTGACCAGGTCAGATTTATATAAATTTGTATAAAACCTGTGTACTTTGGTTGAAAATTCCTTGGGTGTTTCCAAGATAGATGTATTCATTTTGTTGGACCTGTGTTCAGGCTACTATGTTCTCCTGGGCATGAAAATTTACAAAAAATAACTTAAACAAGTTTTTCCATCTTTGATTTTTTTTCTCTGTATTGAACATCAACGCGGTGTTGGTGTTGCATATTAAGGTGTTTAAACATGCAGAAACCTCTTCCCATTTATGTCCCCATACAGGGCTGTATCCGGTGCCTGGCATATCGTTTTCCAGGTGATTAATTCGGCCAAGGTGTGTTTAATGATGGCTGAAGCTTTCCTGTATCTTCTTGATGTTGTATGTTTAATCTGTTGTATTGTTAAATTGTTTGAAATTTTCCCAGGTGATCTTTGGGTCTGAACAAAAAGATGTTTTAAAACCTGTTTTGAGGATATTTCTTCCATCTGGATTCAAATTCTGAATCATCTAAATTTTCTGGGCGTATTCTGCACCAACTGGGTGTTTGGATAATTGTTTCCGCTGGTGTGAAGGACACCAAAACTATACAAGGGTCAGAGAATTCAATTTTTGTAGTTTTATATTTATAAATTTGGTGTCAGAAAATTAGAGGTGTAGGTATTAGGTCAATTTGTGACGTAAAAATAAGAAACACCGTTGTGCACATGTGGGTGTGACATGTTCTGCTGAGAGACAACCATTTAGGTAAAGGATCATATAGGCCCAAGGTGGCTTTTAAAACATGAAGTTACATGTGACCTTGTGTTGTCTCCATTGTTTTTGGCCATCAGTCAGTGTCTAGATTAATCCAGCAGTCCATGTCTCCAATGACAAATGTTTAAGCTGAAATATGGATTTGTATCAAAAATGATAGAAACTCTTGACGCTCCATTGCACAGTTTGGTGCATACACGTTGGCTATTGTGTGCATCTCTTTGTGCCATTAGAAGGTAATGGCTAGTACAAGGCTGTCCAAGAACGAATTTTTATTAATGAATTTAAAATTTTGGTTTGCACATACTATCACCCCACAGTGTTGTGACCAAAAAGATATTGTTGGAAGGAGCATGTTTTCTCATGCCTCCTCCTTTCCCTATGGACAGTGGGTTTCCTGCACCGCCAGGTTGTCCACAGGGTAATTGCACAGGAGACTCAACTTCTTGGCCCAGGATGGTAAGGCCTTGAGTCTCGCTATGTTCAGCGTCCCTATCTCTACTGAGATGACCAATGCGCCTCAGGAGCAGTTATCAGGGCCCCCCTACCTACTCCCTTGCCCTCATGGCTCATCTTTTCATCCTTGCTGCAGGTGGCACAATGATGGATGGCGCTGGGTTATATTTTTCCCTTTTTGTTACCGCTGTTTTTGTCACTTTCCTGCCTTTATTGGTTTCAATTTATCATTGCAGTGCACTTGTGTGTCCTCATTGGTCACATTTTTGTTTTGCGCCTTTAATTGTTAATTTTCAGTTCTGTTTGGGTTGTACTCCACAATTTTGGGGTGTGTGTCAAGCCCCTGTGTTGCTGCAATTAACTCCAAATTTGGTTTCACCAAATACTGTTTGTTTGGATAGTTGTTTGGATTTCTGTGGAATTTGATTGGCTCATTGTCGCTAATTCTTCCATGTCTTCCTGAATCTGTTTGGGAGAAATGAATGATTCTGCTGAGATTTCGCCTTGGCCACGACCAACTTGTGAGCCTGTTTGGACATTTTCCACTCCTTTGGAGAAATTAAGTCAATAATTTTATATTGTTTAAATTCTCCCCCAATTGAATGCTTGTGTGGAATCAGTGATTTTTTGCATACTCTGAGTCATCTTCACCAATTTCTTCTTTAAAGAATTATATTTCTATTAGGCCTTCTTTTATGGGACAAGCATGAATATTGTTCCCAAAGGCCTGACAGTGGTAACATATGGGGGCGCTCTCTCCACTGTTACATGGAATAATTAGGATTTTTTCCTGTCAATAATAAAGGATGCACTATGGGGATTTTATCGAGGTATTGGACACTGCCAGCCTCATTAACAAAGAAACCCTACAATTATACCTCCTTATGCCAAATGTCACTGGTGCCCCAACCCCTATGTTGTCCGCCATGGTCCGCCATCTAAAGTGGGCACCAGATAAAAGTTTCCCTAAAGCTTCCTCACCTTCTGATATGGCTCCTAGGCTGATAACTTAGGGGCTATATTAGAATTTTTATTTAAAATAATCCCTTTATTTGACTCATTCACAAATAAAGATGCATGGCGGCTCCCTTTTGGGTTGGGCACCACTAATGCTAAAAAAAGCAATATGCGGAATTTTTGTGATATTCTCTGCTATCTCTAGGTTTGGGTAAATAATTTTATTTGTCTTCCCTAAGCTAAGGGTCAGAATCAGCTGAAATCTTTTCATCTTAAATTGTTTAATTTCTCTGTATGATTCCAAGCCCTCCAAGAGATGCTGTTCAACTACTGTGCGCGCCAGTGTTGTCAGAAGGTAGTCAAAAGATTAAAAATATATTTGGATTCTGTCCAACATGTGCATTTGGTCAATACCAAATGTTGACCATTGGGAAGGTTGATCACTACTCTGAACTTTGCGTCTTCATATGCTTCCTCTTCTGTCTCAAACCCAAGATCCACTCAACCATGGCAGATAGTGTGGGTTGTCATGTACACAGCGTGTGAGAATAATTTTGGTTGGGATTTACCAAAATTTTTCCCACATTGCCGGTGCCTCTGTGCCCAAAAATACACAGATCCCAAATTCAACCAATGACAGCAGTTGATTGTGGAACTCTTCCAAATAACTTCAGTAATTTTACTGAAAAATCCATGAAACCCATGGGGTGCACCACCTCTGGTTTTTATTTTTACTATGGTTTTTGTTTACTCCTGCGCGCTTTGTGCCTTTGGGTGGAGCAGATCCAGATCTGAAACCCTTTTTCACGATTTCTCAATTCTGTCCTTGTTTATTAAAAAGTGCTCATAAAACCTGGTAATGATTATCAAATTGTTAATCTTGAATCAAATCATTTACTAATATGTGATAGTAATTGGAAGAAAAGCCCAAAAAATTGCTTTTTACTAAGTAAACTCTAGGGAAGGAAAGCTAACTAATAAGCTGGGAAAATACCCTAAGGTGGGTGTTTGCCACTATATTGAATGGGTGAAAGGGGGCTTTGAATCTTTGCAATGACTAAGAGTCTTACTGGTACCCTAATCATCATCTTAGGATTCTTGCAATAGAGTTGAGGGGGAAGGCATTAGAGGTCTCAAATGACTTCATAAAAGTTTTGGCCTCCTGTCTGCCGAATCAAGGAGAAATCTAGCAGAATACTACTGAATTTGATTGGATCTTACTAAATTGGGTAAGATACTAAAACCATTTTCACCAAAACCCAGCTTACTAATTTTATAAATTGTACAAATTAAGTATAAAATTGCAAGATCTGTAAGTTTGGTCTGTAATACAAACTATTAAAAAAGCCCATTCTGACATATTAATCGAATTAGGGCTTATATGGGAATTTGAAAGAGTTAGGACAATTCCTTGAATATCTTAAGTGACCAGCTCACACTTGGGATGGGCCTGAGGGTCCTGCTGGAAGATCCTAAACTAAACAACTTCTCTTCACACCCCTTTGTTTACCAATACAAGAGCATAATAGAAATAAGGCAGAGAGTGAGGTTTTTAGAAGCCAGGGCAGTACCATCACTATTTACTACATATGCTAGATCACTGTTCCTAGAGAGAGGATCTACTTGAGGCTTGGGTCCCTTCCTGATTTTATGTGAAAATTTCTCACAATACAGTTGGAGGGGCAGGTCATCTGGACTTACAGGTAAGACTGAAACTTCCACCATAGGTAAAGTCTCCCCACCACTGGCCGTGCACTTCCACACTTAATGGAGTGCCACTCACTTTTGTCCTCAAAAGTAAAGGGGGTTAGAAAGTCTATCTCATTAACCCAGATCATTCACTCTACTCTAGCTCTGGAACCTCTGTTGCCATTTTAGACACTATACTCATGGCCACCTGGCATCTCTTTTGTCCAGGTAAAACAGCTCTTTCCTATTACACTTAGTCACCCTCCTTGATTGATGACACACATAAATGGGTGGATATCCACAAAAAGATGATCAGAGAAAAGCTCTCCTTGGCTGACACTTCCAGAAGTCTAGCTGTTCTTACTGGCTTAGTTGCTTATGATAAGGATTTTTCTACTTCTGAGAACAGAGCATGAAATTATTCCACTCCTTTAAAACTCTGTGGGCAACTCACTTGCAATGTGATGTCATAATCAGTTGAATCTTTGTGGTAACATCATCTACTCACTCTGCTGGTCTTGAAGCTATCTTTTCATGCTTTTTTTTCTCGTAACAATCACTTTAGTTACTACGATTTGGTTCAAACAGCAAATTTGGATAATCACACACAGGAGAGATGGGCAACTTTATCAATAAAAATAATACAACATGGGCGAGCGTTGCGGTGAGAAGTGCACTTAACGGTGCAACTTAGGGCTAGAAACGCCCTGGAGGGGGACCAAGAACCCAATCTGCAGAAAAATTGCAAATTCAGACAACGTCTGGGTTTATGGTACTCACTGTAAAGCACGCGCAATATATGTACATTCAGTTCAACCAACCCTTGTCAAAGGTGGAGCACAGGATCAGACTCTTCCTTGGGGATGAGTCATTGACCCTGTGGGAGAAAACATTTGAGGCATAGACCTCACTTTTCCCTCACATGGTGTATGTAGCCACCAACGACATGGGCTGCAGCTGTATCGATATTAGTTTGAAACAGCTGATGAAGCCAATGCCGCAGCAAAAGTCTGTGTGGAAATTGCCCTCCCCAAGGGCAAAAAATTGTGCGCACTGCACGCACCAGATGGAACAAAGCGAAAACTTTGTTTATCTCTTTCAACTCACTCCCCACCAGCCTTCCTTATAAAGTAGTTGAGGAGGAGCTCCGCAAAGGTCTTGTGGCTCAGGAGGATTTCAGCAACTCGAATTACAGCAATTTTGATTAATGCCCAACCTGTGCAAGGGCAAAGCTATTGCTGTAATCAACCCCTTCCCAGAAGTGGAAGAGGATTTATCTAGAATTCCCCGCGCAGCAGAATTTCACTTTGCAGATGGGGGCCAGTCAGCTGCATTCTGAGTTACACTGGAATGCACACCACCCATTTGCAACCACTATGGCTCACTGGGCCACAAGGAACATGCAATCCCTGTAAAAGAGGGCTTAATAGAAATGATTTTTGTGAAGAAGCTATGGACGAAGATAATGAAAACTTCGCCAAAATGACTGATGGCCACCACCCATTCCACTGGGGTGAAGATGGACTATACTTCATTTTGGACTTAATTACATGCAAACAACATAAAGAGGCACAAAAAGCCTGCAAGAGAGCAGCGGCTGAGCGGCGGCACATGTGGAATCCGCCATTAACCACAGACAAATTCAGGAGGATATTTCATATATTCACCAAACCAACCAATCAGAACAATATGCCCAGGTCGAAAATTTTCACAGTAACCAGACTGAGCCACATAGCGTCATCAGTTTTGCACATACTGAGGAACAATGCAACCACAATTTGGGTGAAAATGCAGCGCACAATTCACCAAAGTTGAACTTCAAAAATATAGAATCCAATCAACAATCCGCATCAAATCAACATGAGGCCTGTGCGGGAAAGGTTGATGCAAATGCAAAAAACTGCAATATCCATTAATCATTGGGTCAGATCAAGGGAACCAACAATGGCAGTGAAAAAGTTGGAGTACAGATGCGGAGCATGGTTAAAATGAGCCAGGGTGGGATAGGGACAGAAGGCCCTCCCAACTGCTCCTGAGGCGCCGCGGGCACCTCAGTGTCAATAGGGATGCTAGACATCGCGGGGGCCAGGGCTCATACATTCTAAGCCAAAAAGCTGGAATTCCCGTGAAAACCTCTTGTAGACATCTTGGCCATCAAAGAAACCCACTGTATACAAGGGGAAGTAGGATCCTGGTCAACCAGGGTTGCACCATCACAATCAGTATGGATGTCTCACTATGGGGTGATTGTCTGAAACAACAAAAATTTAAAATTACAAATTTGTCATCACACTTACACAGTCGAGTCCTGGTAGCAACAATCACATGTCAAGAGGAAATAATTTTGATAGCATGTGTATATGCACCATGCACTGCAACCAAGAGGAAACAATTTTTGAAAACATTCCTAATCTCACCCTCCCACCAGATACCATTATGTTAGGCGATTTCAACTGGTGGGATTACCCCAATATGGATTGATGGCCTAATCCCAGGGGATACCCACCTGGACACATTGAATATCGCACAATGAAGGCATCCCTTGGCTTACAGGATGCTCTCCCCCCAGTTCACCACTCTTTCCCCACATGACGCAGCCCAACATATGTGAGGGAGCACTCATATCAATGAGTTGCATTGACCACATCCTCATCCCGCAATTCCACCACTCAAGAATCTCCAAATTTACAACAAAAAAGATCAATTTTTCTGACCACCAATTGGTTATGGTGCATTTAGCGCCAACCCAATCCCACGCACAGGTGTCGCCTTGGAAAAAGCTTTACCCAGAAAATATAAAATTGCCTGAGATATCTGACTGGGTCAAAAATGAGGCTACAAACCCAGAATTCACAGCCCCATTCACTTTGGATCCCATTGGAACATGGGAAAATTTCAAAAAAGATTTAATCATCAAAACCTGACATTTGCATCACATAAGTACACCGCAGACATGGCCACAATCAAGCGTACCTTGGCAGAACTAGACCACCTGGAGATAAATACTCCAAGTTCTGGCTATAGCCCCAACTGGGGACGAAAATGGGCAGAAATATTTGCCCAACTTAACAATCTCATCTTTGAACACCAACACAGAATCATAGTATCAAACAAAGGTAAGTTCATAAAAAAAAGAAAACCTGTTTGACATACTTTTTCTGCCAATTTCACTCCCACAGAAACCAGCCCATGTGCACACAGGTCCGCAAGACCAATGACACTGTGGCAACTGACCCTAAGGAGGTCAAGGCGGAAGTACAACGTTATTACACTGAATTATATCGCAAAACGCAACAGATTCACAAAAAATTGAAGAATTTATACAAACTGCCAAGATACAAAGTACACCACCAAATTACAACATACTATCCCTTATTACACGGGAGGAGCTTTGGGAAACAATTCGCGGTGCACCACGTAGGAAATGCCCAGGGCCTGATGGGATACCCTACGAATTTTACAAAAAAATATTTTCAACAAATCGCCCCCCTCCTATTGGCGTTAATGAACCAGAGTTTGTTGGAAACACGCCTATTACCAGGAGGTCATGAATCATATGTTATAACCTTGTATAAAAAGGGTGACAAGTTGGACCTGGCCAATTGGCACCCAATTGCACTCTCCAATACTGACACAAAAATTCTAACAAAAATTTTAGCATCCAGATTAGGCGCAATTGCCTCTGACGTCCTTTCACCCAACCAGTTTGGGGTTTATACCAGGGCGTTCAATCTGGAACAACATTAACCCTGTTGCAAACATTTTCCAATCCAAAGCAACTGGTGCCCTGGTCTTCTTGGATCAGGAAAAGGCGCATGCCCGGTTTAGCTGGCCATACCTAAAAGAATGTCTACATGCCTTCAAACTCCCACCAAGATTCATAAAATGGGCGATGCTCCTAACAAAATCTGCAACCATGGCTGTATGTGGCCCTGGAATCCTAACAAACAAGTTCAAAATATACAGAGGGATCAAACAAGGGGATTCCCTCAGACCACTGCTATACAATTTCAGCTTTGATCCGCTCCTCCGAGTAACTGAATCACGTCTCATGGGGATAACCGCACAAGGACAACCAACAGTCAAGATACTGGCCTTTGCAGATGACTGTGTAGCAGTTATAGCAAACAATGAAGATGCCTGACAGCTGTAACGCACTCTAGAGGAATACTCCAAGGTGAGCAATGCATCGCTCAACAAAAGGAAGACATAAATCATCCTCTTAGGCAAATACACAAACAATTGGGCCACAACATCAGAACATCACACCAACACTCGAAGAAAAACTCAATCATTTTACCCTTTGCCACCTCCCACCACCACTCCTGTCTGACACCTTGGAATCTGGCTAGAATCAGGGGGATATGCTAACGAGACAACGGAAAGTATTCTGTTACAACGGGTATCCAAACGCGTAGCCTCCCTCAAGGGGAGAACCCCAGGACTAACAGGACGAGTTACAGTTGCTAACTCGCTCATCCTCCAATACTGTGGTACCAGGCCCATGCGATAGCCTTTTCAACTACCTTTATAACCTCAATTCGCGCGCTTATCCAGGGCTGGCTGTGGCCTAGCTCTCACCCTCCTATACGGATGGAAACACTATTTGGCCCACGCTCAAGCGGAGGCATGGGACTAATAGATCTTGAGAGCCACGCCAATCACATCCTAGGTACCTGGATATAGGAAGTCCTTGCTCCAGACCTCCCGCAACAACCTTGGTCCAGAGCAGCAAGGACTAACTTTGCACAGGCGCTCAAATTAACCAACCCACATAGTCCACTCAGACTACTTTCATACCTTACCAAGCACCCTACTGCAACGAGTCCGCATGGAACATCCTTTCATTTCAAACATATCCTCTGAACTATCCGCCATATGGGATGGACCATAGAGAACATGGGTACTATACAGGGAAGGGGACGACCCAGCCCCCAATTCAAATTAAGAAACCCAGAAAACCACCCCCAGAGGGATATGCTCGCAACAAACCCAAGCATAGCTAGGATAGAATACCTAGATATGCTGGACATTCCCTATGATTTAACTACACAGAAAGCAATGTGGAAAATGACACACCACCCACTCCTAAAGCCAAGGATAAGAGCAAACGCCTGGCGCTTTTTGAGAAGGACCTATAGGACGGCGGACCGCTCCAACTCCCTCCACAAAACATGTGCAGTATGTGGAGGGGAGGGATCCCTACATCACCGCCTAGAAACATGCCCCCCAACCAAAGCTTTATGGCAGGAAGTTGCACGCCTGCTCAAGATTAAAACGAACAGGAATTCTCGATATCAAAGAGTATCTTCGCACTCCAGATTGAGTCACCAATCCCATCTACCCTCCATTCCATAATAATACCCATTGAAATGTGGACAATACACACAATTGCATTAGATGCGTTCAAGGGCACGGTCACAACCATTCATGGGGTTATTAACAGATTCCATGTCCACTTACTGGAGCACTTCCAAGCCTGGCTCTATGGATATATGAGACCAAGGCAAAAAGCGCTCATAGAATATGGTTCCCACTCTGGTTCCTCCACAAAGACCCTTTCCTTCACACCTGCTCCATAGCAGGGGGTTCCTTCGGAGTAGTGCACCAACCCCCCATACCTGGCAGTCCCGCTGGCAACAGGGGTAACTTGAGTACCCTGGGGTGCCCAATTATATATTTGTCAGTTATTTCCTTAGTTTTATGCATATTCGGTAATGTCTGTCCCTTGTCAGCTTACCTTGGTTAAATAGAAAATAAAAAAGCTATCTTATCATCCTTTAGCTTCTCAGCTAAATATTTACATCTGCGTAATTCTTGTTTATGGCTAGTTTTCCCTTCTCTGGAAGGGACTTCTAAGCTCTGCCTTGGTATACACTGGTGCTACTAAAATTTTACCAGGCAAGAGCTCGCAGAATCCTTAGACCTGCCCTTAGAGTAGGTCGTTTTGTAAAGGGCAGGGCGTCTCAAGCTATCCCCAGTTATTGAGCACTGTCCCCTGTTTCCTTTGTTGCTTGTGATGGACACTTTGTGAAGATCCTCTCTGTTTTCTATGGTTTCCTGTACCCTATTGTTATGGGTGTAGGATGGTGGTGACACTTTGAAATCCTCACCAACCTTATGGACGTCACTATTCACAAAGTTTCCTGGAGGACTTACGGTTACCATTCCTTGTCTTGATGAAAGTGCCATGGCGCTACCAAGGAAATGGGGCATTTTCCTAAGACTGGCATAGCCCCTATCCTACCGTCCGCCACCCCTGCTCCCACAATTACTGTCTGAGTGTATCAGAAGTAATAATGACATTTTTTGATCCCTATATGGCTTGCCCAATTACTGAACACAAGTTTGACTTTAAGTTCAAGCGATTATTGCCTTGTCAAAATGTCCTCTCTCATCAACCTTTTTTCCCTGAGGGAGGAGGAAGTCTTTAACGTGTGGGTTAATGATATGCTCTCAAAGGGCCAAATATTCAGATTTCTTTGCCTGTGTACTATCCTCTTATATTTATGAAAAAATCAAATGGCTCCCTTCGCCTCTGGGTTGACTATGGCAATTCAAACAACGTTACAGTACCTGACTCACATCCACTCCTCTAGAGCAACAGATCTCCCACTACGTAGATAAGGCTAGAGTGTTTAGCAAGCTGGATTGAATAAACGCCTTCAACCAGATTCGTATTAAGGAATGTCAGAAATGGTTGACTGCCTTCCACACCAGGAAAACATCTACCAGTTCAAGGTCATCCCTTTTGGTTTGAAGAACGCTCCCATCCGTTTTCAAAGGTTCGTTGGTGATGTCCTAGTAGACCTTATGGGATCATGTGCAATAGCCTACATGGACAACATACTGGCTTACTCTACGGATATAGGGTCCTATTCCCACCACCTTGTAGCTGTCATGGAACTGCTATCACAGTCAAACCTTACTATTAAAGCTAGTAATTACGAGCTCTTTCAATACAAAGTAGAGTTTTTAGGAAATAATATCTTCTCGAAAGGCCACATAATTGCCCCTGATAAGGAAGCAGCAATCCGCAACTAAACTATTCCCTCATCTCTCACAGATTTGGGAATCTTCCTTGAGACTTGTAATACTCTTAAGAAGTTTACACCTCAGAAATTTGAAGTCGCTGCCACTCTTTACACCGCGTTTGGTAAGAAGATTTTCAAATGGTCCTCAGAATGCAACGCCACGTTCCACGCCATCAAGTCTGTACTCCTTCCAGCCCTGTTTTACCACATGCAGACCCAAGACATTTTTTCCAATGTCGCAATTGATGCTTCTAACTTTGCAGTTTGAGCAGCTCTTCTGAAGGAAGGAGAGGTTGGGGTGGAGCGTCCTGTTGCCTAATTTTCAAGAAGATGTCCCTGGCTCATCTTAACTATGCCATCTATGACAAGGAACTACCTGCTATTGTTGAGGCTGTACAGCACTAGTGCCACCATCTGCATGGCTCTAGGTGGCTCTTTACTGTCTGCACTTACCACAAGGCTTTGATGTACTTTAGCTCCCTTAAAAGCTGAACCCTCACCTGTCCAGGTGGCTAGAAATCCTGTCAGTATTCACTTCCAGTGAAATTTCATTAAGAGTACCCAGAACCTGTTGCCTGATGCTCTATCACTGAACCCTGCTTTTGCCTCAGATCCAGCGCTAGTTGATGCCCATAATAATTAAGTGTTGACTAAAAACAGGTGAAGGAAAATCTGCATGTCAACCCCCTCATTTTACTTGTGATGGAGCCCTTGTAAGGAAAACTGAAATCCCTGTCTTGCTAGTCTGTCTCAGCCCATGTCATAAGATTGCATTAAGATCAATCAAGCCTGCCAGAGAAACGGCAAACCACTGGACAAAGGCTACCAGTTGCTTAATGGGGCCATTCTCCATCAGGGCAAATGGTGAGTATCACCTGGGCCCTAGATATAGTAGGTGATATGAGAAGCCCATTATCCACCCACTTCTGGCCACCCTGTTAAGGAAAAGACGCTTAAGTTTGTCTGACGCTCCTAAAGTTGGAGGGCATTTCTCCTGATTTGTTCAAATTCATGAATTACTGTTTGGCATGAAATTGGTCAAAACATAGTCGCCAAAAGGACTCTGGCCTACTTGTCCCATTTAAGCCGCTGAGTGCCCTTGGACATTGGTGCCTGTTGACTTCATTGTTGAATCCCCTTGTCCTATGGCTTTAATGCGGTAATGGTAGTGGCTGACCATTTTAAAAAGATGAACCACTTTGTCCCTTGAAACATGACCATCACTTCTGTCCAGACCTCCCTCCTCTTTGTGGACCGCATATTTTGCCTACATGGCATCCTGAAGGAGATTATTAGTGATCACAGCCCTCGATTCACTGCAAAGTTCTGTGGAGCCCTGCTGTTCATATTAGGAATCCGCACTGCCACTGAACAGCTTTTTAACCTCATTCAGATGGACAGAAAGAAAGGTTGAACCAAAGTTTATGGAAGCTCTTATATAGCTATTCCAACGCAGAACAGAACAATTGGGCCTCCCACCTATCACTGGTGCAATTCGCCTATAATAACTTACCTCATACCTCAACAGGTACTTCGTTTTTTGAAAACTAGGATTAAAATCTCAGCTTCAACTTGAGTTCACAACTGGAGGCAAAAATTGTTGCTACTAATGTGCACGTCAAAGAGCTCAGAAAAATACACAATGTGGTAAAGAATTATCTAGTTAAAGATGTGAGGACCTACAAAGCATACTCTGATTGCAAGTGCCATGAGAGCCCTGAGTACAAGCTAGGCGACTTGGTCATGGTTATTAATAAGAATGTACACTTGATGTAGCCCTGTCATAAATTAGTCCTTAAGCATGTTGGATAATTCAAAATCTTTAGGAAAAATGATATGTGTTAAAATTTAGGGGCTTTGCTGCTTGTTCACAAATAATAACCCCTAATTGATAACTGCACAGGTTTAGTTGATGCACTCTTCTTGTTGTCTGCTAATATATTATATTTGATTGATAACAGGTTAAAGACTACTATCTGCAGTTGAATAGAAAACCAGATTTTGGTCTAACGCTTGACTAATATCCTTTTTGAAGTACTACTGATGTCTTCTGTAGGGATTTATACCCTTATACCTCCTAACTTGATCCATGCTCAAATCCCTAGTTTACAGACTTACCTCTAGTGACATGAAGTCAGCAGAAATTTCTGTCTCAGCTCAGCTTCTCTTCGAAGGATCCTCAATCCTTACTCTTTACCCTTCTAAAGAGTCCCCAATTAAAGCACACAGCAATAATTTCCTGAAGATGAATAGAACTAAAACTAATAAAGAATTCTGCTAAATTTGAGTTTCTTATTAAAGTGAATTGTCAGAGGAACTTATAGAGTTATTTGGCACCCAACCCTCAGTTGGCGCCTCAGCCATGAAATGGCAGTTATTGCCATTTGTTTTCCCTTTTTCATCTCACCAGTGATAGACTTCTCCCATCCTTGTTAGGATTACTTCTTCAGACATCTTTGAGACCTAAAAAGGTAAGAGTCAGAAAACGTGTCACTAACAGTTTCCACTCAATCCCAGCAAACCAACCATGATTGTCAGGCGACCTGCTTAAATAATGGTAATTGTAACCCATTATGGCAGGTCTTGAACCAACTGATTGATTCACTAGCTGCAGCAAGCATCACTTCCATCACAAATTGCTCCTTAAATTCCCAATCATTCAGTGATAAAACCTGACTGATCCCAATTGGTACACCTGATAGTTAGTCATCAATTAACTATTAGATGACCCCATTTTTAGAAACTCTGCCCAATGGTATCTTAAGCATTCACCTGGATTTACCCCCAATGGTTTAAACCAGGCGAATTATTAAAATCCCCAAACATTGTTAACCCAAAATTGGGGTCAACAGTATAAATCCCTCGATATAGGAAATTATCCCCTAGCTATCCATGGTAGTCTAAATGGCTGGAAAGGTGGGCAAAAATTCCAACACATCCCCCCTCTTGCCTAGATTTCAGCAAGAATAGGATTGGGACAGGAGAATATCACCTCAGACACCAGGTCAAATATTTCTTGGGTTCTAGTGGAACACAATCAATTTGCACTCAACGCTGTATAGGTTAACCTTTAGCATGCGGTTCTCTTCCTCTTCCTCGCTAAGCCTCCTCAGAGCGCAGTCCCCATGACCCTCTGTCATGCCGGGCTGATCAATATACTCATGATGATACTAATCCCAGGATCCAGTTTTCCCATCAGAGCATGACTTGCTGTCATATTTAGGATTCTTGGTCCAGGGTCATTCATTTTCCTGATCTTCCTCCTCATCAACAACGGGAGGTTCTTGACATTAATGTTTCTTTTGCGGTGTATTTAAGAATGCTAATTTATATTCAGTCTTGTTAAATTCTCAAAATAACTTCCTAGCTCGTAACATTCTTAATTCTTCTCTGAAGAGCTTGTCTCATTAGTTTTGAGTTTATCTTCTCTAAAATTAGAGCTTAATTAATTAAAAGGTGCATAATGTCAACTATTATAAAAGTCCAACATCCCCCTATAATACAGCTCAAATGTCAAATTTGGAGTCTCAGTACCAGCATCTGTTTAAAAGCATGTCTGATAAAGATGTTTAACTCTTTTTGACTGATGAGTAATCTGAACAACAAAACTCATCTATGGTCCTTCTAGGACTCATACTCCCAGTCAAGTACCCATAGCCAGTCCTTCCATGGAATTGCCAGAAACAGTATCTAACCCTGATGAAACCAGGTTAGTGATCATCTCAAATGACTCAAATCAATCCTATCTCTATTGTCAATTCCTGAATTAGGTTTTGAAACTCTACTGGATTCATCTCCATTTGCAGATATTTCTACAATCATCGTTGAACCTCCTGAAGCAATGCCCTCTGCTCTTGATCAATCATTCCTCACTGGATCTAACTTGCTTTCATAGTACCTTTTCTGATTTGGCCAGTTCAAAAAACTAGCTGTTCTGTCAATTAAACTAAGCATTAGAAACTGCGAACATTTTGAACTCCCCTATGCAGAATTGAGGGCCTGAGTAACTGAGACTCTATCCATAGCTCTAAACCTATCCAATCTAAAACATCCTAGATTGAGATGTTGCAGCCTATGCTCTTTATTTTACCAGCCAAGTTCTTTGAAGTTGGGCCACAAAGCTTCCAGCCTCTCCTGTCTTCCATTGCTCATTCTGCTTTCACTTCCAAGAAGCTCTTAGTTGTTATCTGCAGGATGCCATCTGCTCCCTTCATGACTATCTCTTTTCTGGTGCGTCCCATAGGTATCTTTCCCTGATGGCTTTGATAGGGGCATTATATGGCAACCTCCGCCTAGTATCCCTTGCTCAATGCTAGCTCATATGTCCAATGTTCCTGACAAAGCCTGTTGGCAAGCACTCAAGACCTTTCTTTCAGCACTGGTGCCATATTGGGATTACTCGGGGTTATTTGCCAACTGCCTCTTTTTGTTCTGTTTCCTCCCTCCCTGATCTGGGGCATTACATTTGGCAAGTACAAACATTTCCATCTCTCTTCTCTCAGTCATGTTCTCACAGTGATCAGCATCCATTCAACAAACTTAGCTTTGAGTAAGTCTAGCTCTTGCTATTGTCCAATCTCACATGGTTTTTTTTAGTACTAGATGGTCCCAACCTGAGGGGGATTCATCGATGTTCTCACATAGTTTTTTTTTTTTTTTAGTACTAGATGGTCCCTTCTCACATAGTTTTTGATGGTTTGTTTACTCTCACTGTGATACATCCTCCCTCCCCCAAGAGGTGACATAGGCGGGTTTACCCCTGAGTCGAGGATACTAATAAGAAATTTATAAAATTAGATCTTTTTTCTATGAGTTTTTGATATTTTTCCCGCTATATTTTTATCAAGATTTTATTATTTTTTTTATATGGGATATGACCTTCACGTGGTTCAGCGGCCCATCTTTTTATTTATGCCCCCAAACTGGTTATGAGGTATACTTTGACCTATCAGTATTCTATAGTTCAGAGGTCTTATTTTTAAAGACTTAACCATTTATTTTAGGTTTAGCGGTCCTTTTTTGGACTTAACCAAATCAGGACATAACCATCTCAATGGTTCAGCGGTCCTTTGGGAACACACTTTTTGTTTTTTTCCTCAACTCACTTCTTTAGATATTTAACATGGACTTGAATCACTATCCTTCCATTCAAGAGGTTTTTGATGGAATATGCGTCCATTGCCATCTTGGCAATAATCTCAAATGGACCTGACCACAATGCAACTATCTTGTTTCCTCTCCCAAAAACATGAGTATTGCAAGAGGCAACTTTTTTCCTATTTGGTATTTTAATAAGGCCGGTTGGTTCTTATCTTCTGTCATTTTTGCCTTGATCCTTTCCTTCAAAGTCTTTAAATGCTTACTATTGCATCTAAATCAGGATATTTGACAATCAGATCAGGTACTGCTCAGCACTCATCCCTGAAATTAGTTCTACTGCTGAATATAGAATTGGCGGAAACGCGACCTTCCTTCTGTATAGTAACTCAAATGGTGTTTTTCCCATTGCTGTATGATAAATTATATTATATTCAAATGTTAATGAAATGATGTACATTCCACATCTTGAATAACTACCTGCAACCAGCTTTCTCAGCGTCACAGCCAGCATTCTATTGACCCATTCTACCAGTCAGTTCATCTCCAGCTGGTAAGGTACTGACATGAATCCTCAATTCTCCATTATCTCATTTAATCGCAGTATCACATGAGATGTGAAATTTGTTATATTAATACTCAACACGACCTGCGGGCATCCATGGTGATTTACTACTTGATCCAGGATAAACTTTTCAGTGCTTGTAGCTTCTACTTTCACCAGGGCCTTTGTCTTGACCCATCTCATCAGAGGTCAATTGCAACTATAATGTATTTGACTCCCCCAGTACTCATGGTTAATGGTCCCATCATGTCAATGAACAACATATGACAGGCAAATTCAAGGCAGACCATTCAATATCCAGTCATGTTCTTGTGATTCTTATGCAACTGTCACTCCACACAACAAACCAGTTAATCTTCTACATCATAGTTGTTAGACTCCCAGTAATAATACTGGTAAATGTGATTGGTCAATGTAGGACTTCATCATCCTCTCTGAAGGTCAGGGCCTTTGAAGGCGGTTCAATTATGAGTCAAACGTAGGTCCAGAGGAATTTCTTAGGGACTAGGTTCCCTAAGGCAATCTCTCAACGAAAATACATCATTGAGGCTACTCTGTTCTCTTTGAACAGGCAAAATCTTCTGTAAACAAAGGCAAAATAAACACTAGTAATAAAAACTAGATGATTTGAAGGAAATTTTTTAATAAAAATTCAGAGAGTATCTATAGGCTGTCAAGATATTCTGGTTCACCCAATAGAAAATTTGTGTGATAATTGGGAACAAGTAGGGTAAGGTGATCTCTTTAAGGATGTGTCAGGTGAAACAGGTTTCCTTTGAATCTGACTCTCTTTAGCTAAGGCGTTTGACTCTGGGGGCCTCCAAATGGAAAGATTTTTATTAACTGGCTTGGTTCCTCTTCTAGAAAGATTGGTGAGTCATTATGAAATTTATTTGGGGAAGGCCAACCAGGGGATGGAAACTTCTGATAAGACACGAAGAAAGTGAAACTTCAGCTAGAGGAGGGCACCCCGGAGAAGCTAATGCTATCTCCTGTTGCCAGCGGAAATGCCAAGACAAGGAGGGGGTCACATGCGTAGGGGAAGGTGTCACTATTGAGCACATATGTAGGAAGGGGTCTGAGTTAATGAACCAAACCGGGAACCAGGATGAGACCAACTGGCGGTGACATGGTGGGAGGTACCCAAACATCCACGCTTGAAAATGGTCCACTAAGTGCGACCTTAACTGGCGTACAGCTTCTGGGAGGGCGGGGGTGGAGCCTGAGATGGCATCTGTTGGAATCCACACTGAATCTTATAGTAAATTAAATTAGGTCCTTCAAAGCTCACTTAAATGGTTGGACAATTGAGGATTTCACACTGTAATCCAATACACAAATAATTGAAGAGGACTTAACCATTATTAGAGTTCAGAGGTCCTATCAAATCCCTAGTATTGGAACTTAACCAGTTGGCAATGGTTCAGAGGTTCCTCCGGGCTTAATATAACAATTGTTGGATTTCACACTGAAATCCAAATATAATTATGCCAAATGAACTTTAAGGAGTAGAAAATACTTCAAGGAAAGTTACTTTATTATGGAAATATTTAGTACTATTTATAGTACTAGGGAACTATAATAGATGGAGGTTAAATAAAATATCAAGGTTAATATATAAATTAAAGATCAGATAGATCAGGATGATCAAGAATAATTCAAGTCTTGCATCAAGCTTGCTCAATCCTATCAGTGGATCACTTGAAGAGTGATTCTTATTCGTTGACTGATTTGTTAGTTCATAAGCCAGTGTAATTGATGAGAATTGCTTGTTGCTTCAATATAATCTTAGACCTAATATAATATAGGTCTAATAGTATAGTTAATTTACTAAAGATTATTAGTATTAACTATAACTAAATAATCAACACCTAATCGAGGCTTCACCCTTAATAGGGGAAATCCCAACAGAGCCCCCTCCAAGTCTCAACTGGGGTGGCAGTTGCTTTGGTTAAAGCTATAGTCAGTGTTAAAAAGGATATGATGGTTAATATCATTGGCCAGATTTCAAACTGTAGAGTTAGATTGGCTGTAAATTTGTTTTTCATAAAGACCGTTGGGACTTTAAGTTGTTGATCTGGAGGCAATTTTTTGAAATGCTCTCAAGGTTGCTGAGATAGGTTAATTTTTAATTAACTGAGGTAAGCTGACCAGGGGACGGACATTACCAAATATATGTGAAACTAAGAGAATAACTAACAAATATAAAAATTGGGCACCCCAGGGTACTCAAGTTACCCCTGTTGCCTGCGGGACTGCCACTTATGGGGGTTGGTGCGCTACTCTGAAAGGGTTTTCCCTACTATGGAGCAGGTGTGAAGGAAAGGATCTGTGTGGAGGAACCAGAGTGGGAACCATGATTCTATGAGCGCTTTTTGTCTTGGTCTCATATATCCATAGAGCCAGGCTTGGAAGTGCTCCAGTAAGTGGACATGGAATCTGTTAATAACCCCATGAATGGTTGTGACCGTGCCCTTGAACGCATCTAATGCAATTGTGTGTATTGTCCACATTTCAATGGGTATTATTAGGGAATGGAGGGTAGATGGGATTGGTGACTCAATCTGGAGTGCGAAGATACTCTTTGATATCGAGAATTCCTGTTCGTTTTAATCTTGAGCAGGCGTGCAACTTCCTGCCATAAATCTTTGGTTGGGGGGCATGTTTCTAGGCGGTGATGTAGGGATCCCTCCCCTCCACATACTGCACATGTTTTGTGGAGGGAGTTGGAGCGGTCCGCCGTCCTATAGGTCCTTCTCAAAAAGCGCCAGGCGTTTGCTCTTATCCTTGGCTTTAGGAGTGGGTGGTGTGTCATTTTCCACATTGCTTTCTGTGTAGTTAAATCATAGGGAATGTCCAGCATATCTAGGTATTCTATCCTAGCTATGCTTGGGTTTGTTGCGAGCATATCCCTCTGGGGGTGGTTTTCTGGGTTTCTTAATTTGAATTGGGGGCTGGGTCGTCCCCTTCCCTGTATAGTACCCATGTTCTCTATGGTCCATCCCATATGGCGGATAGTTCAGAGGATATGTTTGAAATGAAAGGATGTTCCATGCGGACTCGTTGCAGTAGGGTGCTTGGTAAGGTATGAAAGTAGTCTGAGTGGACTATGTGGGTTGGTTAATTTGAGCGCCTGTGCAAAGTTAGTCCTTGCTGCTCTGGACCAAGGTTGTTGCGGGAGGTCTGGAGCAAGGACTTCCTATATCCAGGTACCTAGGATGTGATTGGCGTGGCTCTCAAGATCTATTAGTCCCATGCCTCCGCTTGAGCGTGGGCCAAATAGTGTTTCCATCCGTATAGGAGGGTGAGAGCTAGGCCACAGCCAGCCCTGGATAAGCGCGCGAATTGAGGTTATAAAGGTAGTTGAAAAGGCTATCGCATGGGCCTGGTACCACAGTATTGGAGGATGAGCGAGTTAGCAACTGTAACTCGTCCTGTTAGTCCTGGGGTTCTCCCCTTGAGGGAGGCTACGCGTTTGGATACCCGTTGTAACAGAATACTTTCCGTTGTCTCGTTAGCATATCCCCCTGATTCTAGCCAGATTCCAAGGTGTCAGACAGGAGTGGTGGTGGGAGGTGGCAAAGGGTAAAATGATTGAGTTTTTCTTCGAGTGTTGGTGTGATGTTCTGATGTTGTGGCCCAATTGTTTGTGTATTTGCCTAAGAGGATGATTTATGTCTTCCTTTTGTTGAGCGATGCATTGCTCACCTTGGAGTATTCCTCTAGAGTGCGTTACAGCTGTCAGGCATCTTCATTGTTTGCTATAACTGCTACACAGTCATCTGCAAAGGCCAGTATCTTGACTGTTGGTTGTCCTTGTGCGGTTATCCCCATGAGACGTGATTCAGTTACTCGGAGGAGCGGATCAAAGCTGAAATTGTATAGCAGTGGTCTGAGGGAATCCCCTTGTTTGATCCCTCTGTATATTTTGAACTTGTTTGTTAGGATTCCAGGGCCACATACAGCCATGGTTGCAGATTTTGTTAGGAGCATCGCCCATTTTATGAATCTTGGTGGGAGTTTGAAGGCATGTAGACATTCTTTTAGGTATGGCCAGCTAAACCGGGCATGCGCCTTTTCCTGATCCAAGAAGACCAGGGCACCAGTTGCTTTGGATTGGAAAATGTTTGCAACAGGGTTAATGTTGTTCCAGATTGAACGCCCTGGTATAAACCCCAAACTGGTTGGGTGAAAGGACGTCAGAGGCAATTGCGCCTAATCTGGATGCTAAAATTTTTGTTAGAATTTTTGTGTCAGTATTGGAGAGTGCAATTGGGTGCCAATTGGCCAGGTCCAACTTGTCACCCTTTTTATACAAGGTTATAACATATGATTCATGACCTCCTGGTAATAGGCGTGTTTCCAACAAACTCTGGTTCATTAACGCCAATAGGAGGGGGGCGATTTGTTGAAAATATTTTTTGTAAAATTCGTAGGGTATCCCATCAGGCCCTGGGCATTTCCTACGTGGTGCACCGCGAATTGTTTCCCAAAGCTCCTCCCGTGTAATAAGGGATAGTATGTTGTAATTTGGTGGTGTACTTTGTATCTTGGCAGTTTGTATAAATTCTTCAATTTTTTGTGAATCTGTTGCGTTTTGCGATATAATTCAGTGTAATAACGTTGTACTTCCGCCTTGACCTCCTTAGGGTCAGTTGCCACAGTGTCATTGGTCTTGCGGACCTGTGTGCACATGGGCTGGTTTCTGTGGGAGTGAAATTGGCAGAAAAAGTATGTCAAACAGGTTTTTCTTTTTTATGAACTTACCTTTGTTTGATACTATGATTCTGTGTTGGTGTTCAAAGATGAGATTGTTAAGTTGGGCAAATATTTCTGCCCATTTTCGTCCCCAGTTGGGGCTATAGCCAGAACTTGGAGTATTTATCTCCAGGTGGTCTAGTTCTGCCAAGGTACGCTTGATTGTGGCCATGTCTGCGGTGTACTTATGTGATGCAAATGTCAGGTTTTGATGATTAAATCTTTTTTGAAATTTTCCCATGTTCCAATGGGATCCAAAGTGAATGGGGCTGTGAATTCTGGGTTTGTAGCCTCATTTTTGACCCAGTCAGATATCTCAGGCAATTTTATATTTTCTGGGTAAAGCTTTTTCCAAGGCGACACCTGTGCGTGGGATTGGGTTGGCGCTAAATGCACCATAACCAATTGGTGGTCAGAAAAATTGATCTTTTTGTTGTAAATTTGGAGATTCTTGAGTGGTGGGATTGTGGGATGAGGATGTGGTCAATACAACTCATTGATATGAGCAGTCCCTTGCATACGTTGGGTCTCGTCATGTGGGGGAGGATTGGTGAATTGGGGGAAGAGCATCCTGTAAGCCAAGGGATGCCTTCATTGTGCGATATTCAATGTGTCCAGGTGGGTATCCCCTGGGATTAGGCCATCAGTCTGTATTGGGGTTATCCCACCAGTTGAAATCGCCTAACATGATGATATCTGCTGGGAGGGTGAGAGTAGAAATGTTTTCAAAAAAATGTTTTCTCTCAGCTGCAGTGCACAGTGCATAGATACATGTTAACAAAATTATTTCATCTTGGCATATGATTGTTGCTACCAGGACTCAACCGTGAAAGTGTGATGATGAGTTTGTAATTTTAAATTTTTTGTTGTTTTGGACTATCACCCCACAGTGAGATGTCCATACTGATTGTGATGGTGCGACCCTGATTGACCAGGAATCTTCTTCCCCTTATAGGTAGTGGGTTTCTTGGATGGCCAAGATGTCTAAAAGAGGTTTTTGCAGGAATGCCAGCTTTTTGGCTTGGGACGCATGAGCCCTGGCTCCTGCGATGTTTAGCATCCCTATTGACACTGAGGTGCCCACAGCGCCTCAGGAGCAGTTGGGAGGGCCCTCTGGACCTATCCCACCGCAGCTCATTTTTGGTCATGCTCCGCATCTGTAAACCAACTCTTTCACTGCCATTGTTGGTTCCTTGATCTGACCCAATGATTCAATTAAATTGCAGTTTTTTGCATTTTGCGTCAACTTTTCCTGCACAGGTCTCATGTTGATTTGATGCGGGTTGTTGATTGGATTCTATATTTTTAAGCTCAACTTTGTTGCATTTTGCACCACATTTTCACCCAAATTGCAGTTGCATTGTTCCTCAGTATGTGCATGACCTATGACGCTTTGTGGCTCAGTCTGGTTACTGTGAAAATTTTCGACCTGGGCATATTGTTTTGATTGGTTGGTTTGGTAAATATCTGAAATATCCTCCCAAATTTGTCCATGGTTAATGGCGGATTCCACATGTGCCGCCATTTCAGCCGCTGCTCTCTTGCAGGCTTTTTGTGCTGCTTTACGCTGTTTACTTGTAACTGGGTCCATGATGGAGTATAGTCCATCTTCACCCCAGTGGAATGGGTGGTGGCCATCAGTCATTTTGGCGAAGTTTTCATTATCTTCGTCCATAGCTTCTTCACAAAATCATTTCTATTAAGCCCTCTTTACAGGGCATGCATGTTCCTTGTGGCCCAGTGAGCCACAGTGGTTGCAAATGGTGGTGTGCATTCCAGTGTAACTCAGAATGCAGCTGACTGGCCCCATCTGTGAAGTAAAGTCTGCCGTGCGGGGAATTCTGGATAAATCCTCTTCCACTTCTGGGAAGGGGTTGATTACAGTGATAGCTTTGCCTGTGCACAGGTCAGGCATTAAGCAAAATTGCTGTAATTTGAGTTGTTGGATTTCTCCATAGGCCACGAGACCTTTGCGGAGCTCCTTCTCAATTACCTTATGAGGAAGGTTGGTAGGAAGTGAGTTAAATGAGACAAACAAAGATTTCACTTTATTCTATCTGGTGCATGCGGTGCGCACAATTTTTTTGCCCTCAGGGAAGGCAATTTCCACGCAGATTTTTGCTGTGGCATTGGCTTCAATGGCTGTTTCAAAACCAATATTGATCCAGCCACAGCCCATGTTGTTGGTGGCTACATACACCGCGTGAGGGAAAAGTGAGGGCTGTGCCTCACATGTTTTCTCCCACAGGGTCAGTGACTCATCCCCAAGAAAGAGTCTGATCCCGCGTTCCACCTTTGACAAAGGTTGGTTGAATTGAATGTACATGTATTGCATGTGCTTTACAGTAAATATCATAAACCCAGATGGTGTATGAGTTTGCGATTTCTTATGGCTTGGGTTCCTGGTCCCCCTCCAGGGCGTTTCTTGCCCTTAGTTACACCATTAAGCGCACTGCTTGCCACAATGCTTGCCCATGTTGTATTATTTTTGTTATTAAAGCCGCCCATCTTTCCTGTGTGTGATTATCCAAATTTGCTGTTCAAATTGAATTGTAGTAACTAAAGTGATTTTTACAAGAAAAAATTATAGTAACTAAAGTGATTTTTATGAGAAAAAAAGCCTCTGAGATAGGTTAAATGATTTTGATTTTTTAGCTGCAGCTTGAGGTTGGAATGGAAAATTGGGTATTAAATCATTCAAGTTAGAGAGTAAATCAGGTGGATTAGCTTTCATATAAAGATCCTTAGTTAAATATCCAAGTTTTTGGTTTTATTTGGGCAGAAATTGTCTGGATGATTAGAGTAGGTTAACAAATTAGATGGTTTGGCCCTTAAATCAATTTTTAGACAGTAATCATCGTGCTGAAGGTTTAAATTTAGATTTATGAGATCCAACATCTCTCAAGGTGGATTTTCTTCATTGATTAGATTTGAATGAGTAACCACTTCTTCAGCTGGTTTTATAAACTATCATCAAATTATATAGATTGGATGAAATTAGAATTATCATCGTTTCTAATTGTTAGGTCAGGTGTTTTAGATTTTGAATCAATTGGGTGGCCAAATTCATGGGTTGACTTATCCAGGGCCTAAATTGGAAGGTTTGGATTCTTTAGTATAATTGGGACTACCTAAATCGTTAGTACAATATAGATAATTATCAAATTGTTGATAAATAAGAAAATTAATGGGGAAATAGGTTTTGACTTTTGTATCCTTGGACAGATTATTAGTCTCTCCCATTGACAGATTTTCAAGTAAGATTTATTTCTTCATCATGGGAGTTAATTCCTCCTCATTAATTGCATTTTTGGACAGATTACTAGTCTCGTCCAAGGCCATATTTTCAAGCCTAGTTGATTTATCCATCGTGGGGGTTAATTCCTCCTCATTAATTTCATTTTTGGACAGATTATTAGTCTCATCCAAGGCCAGATTTACAATTAAGGGTGAAACATCCATCTTAGGGTTCATTTCCTCATTATTGATTTAATTGTTGGATAAATTATTAGTCTCATCCAGTAATTGATTTTCAGTTGAAATGGGCTTCTCCATCGAGACAATAAGGGAATTCCTATAAATATCAACTGTTTGTTTTTGTAACTTGATGGGAGCAACCATGTCCATGATTGTATTGAGGTGATCAGCAGAAAAGACATCATAATTCCCAACACAGGGAAGTTCATTAGAAATATTTTCATCAGCGGGGAGGCAAACATCCTCCATTGCAAGGGAGGCATCAAGCTTGCCAAGTTTTAAAAAACTATTGGAGTTGCAGCCATCCTTGTCAACTTGGCTTTCCTTTGCAGCCAGCTCATTGGGGGTAATAATTCCAAGTTTAATTAACTCCATCAAGTTTCTGACAAAGTATAATTTTGAAGACATATCTTCTGAAGCTGAACCATTTTCTAGTAGAATTCATCACGAATTTCATCCAAAACCGCATAGGTGGAATTTAGACCTTGATCTACACCTTTCTGACTACCATTATCCTGAAGGTAAATCGCATATGCAGCTTCATCAGCGCAACAGGCAAATAAGTTAAGCAAGCCTTCATTAGAACGTAAACTGCATGACCACATTACCTCATTGCTCTCTTCAATCACTCGGCTTTCCATTGGTTTGATCATCAAATTACAGTAGTACCTAAGAAGATTTTGAACCATCTGATAAGTTTGGCATTGGAGAAATGAACTTTGGTACATTGCCTTCAATTCCTCTGAAGGATCATAAGGGTTTTGGTATCCACTTTGAACCATAGTGTAGTATTATTATTGTCCTTGTATAATTGAATACTTTGTGTGGCTTGGAAGGTACCTGGCAGAAAGTACCAGTGTTATAATTCACACTGAATCTGATAATAAATTGAATTAGGTCCTTCAAAGCTCACTCAAATGGTTGGACAATTGAGGATTTCATACTGAAATACAAGTATAAATATGTCTAATGAACTTCAAAGAGTAGAAAATACTGCAAGGAAAGTTACTTTATTATGGAAACATATAGTACTATCTATAGTAATAGGGAAGTATAATAGATGGAGGGTGAATAAAATATCAAAGTCAATATAAATTAAAGATCAGATATATCAGGATAATCAGGAATAATACAAGTTTTGCATCAAGCTTGCTCAGTCCCAACAGTGGATCACTTGAAGAGTAATTCTTATTCAGTAACTGATTTGTTAGTCATAAGTCCAGTGTAATTGATGGGAATTTCTTGTTGCTTCATATAATAATCTTAGACCTAATATAATATATGTCTAATAGTATAGTTAATTAATAAAGATTATCAGTATTAACTATAACTAAAAAAATCAACACCTAGCTGAGGCTTCACCCTTAATAAAAAGCCTGACAGCATCCAAGACAATAGTGTGGATAGTCCACATGGTGATTGTGACCAATAATGCATGGAGGGAGGGTGGGAGAGAGGAGGCCATTTATTAAGCAAACATGTCCCTAGACAGACTGATGGGCTGTGCCGGATCCTGGCGAAGAAGATGTTATACCTCACGCCATATACTTTAGATGGAGGGCACTTTTCCAGGCAGTGAAACAGCAATCTGTACTGGCCACACACAACACAGGATGAGTGCAAAGTGTTAGAGCGTTCAGCAGTATGGTATACCCATCTCAAGCAGTGCCACACATGGGAACAAATATGTGGCTGCGGAAGAGGGTGGTGGGCATACTTCCAAATGGTTTTCTGTATATCAAGGGGGTAGGGGATGTCCATCATGTCCAGGTAGTCCACCCTGAACAAGGTATGGGGCCTCATGTGTATCACTCTGTTCATGATAAGAAGTCCTTGTACTTCCTGGGTGAACCAAGGAGAAGGGTACCCCCTCTGGGCGGTGTGCCCACAAATGCAAATTCTCCACTCAGCACACCGCATGGAGAGGAGGATCCTTTTGAAGTGGGGCTACGTCCCATGTGGGCCTGCTGCTGAAGGATGAGAAGCCAGGTACTTTAACAGAGAGTGTGGGTGGGATGGATTGGTGAGGCCTAGGGCATAGGAGAAGTTGGAGCGAGCCACACGGGACCAGTGCTGGGCTGATATTGTAGGGTTATTAACAGCATCGATCTAGGTGCCAAGGATTTTTGCAGCATGGTCCTCAAAGTTGAGCAGGCCCATACCACCACTATAGCGAGGACCAAACATGACATCCAGGCGCACTGGCGGTGGGCGGCCCGACAAAAGCCCCCTTGCAGAAGGGCATATAGTGATTTGAAGAAACTTGGGGAAAAAGTGATGGCGTGGGTCCCAAACCAAACTTTAGAGAAAAGCATGAGTTGGCTAGTACTACCCTGCCTGTAAGGGAAGTCTGATGGGCTCTGAGGGAAGCTATGCATTTTGTCACATTGTCCAGTATATGGTTTTCCATCACCAATGAGGCGTACCCGCCTGCCTCCAGCCACAACCCCAAATGGCGGACAGGGCCAACGGTGGGACTTGGCACAAAAGGGAGCACAAGCGGTGAAGTGTGGGGTGGGAAGTGCAAGCTAACTCATGCGCTAGCTGATGAGGTGAATAGGAAACAGCGCGTTGGGCCCAGTGGGCTTGATACCGACCAAGGAGAATGATTTCATTTTTGGAAAAGTTGAGTGCAGCATTACTTACCCTGGAGAAAACCTGGATAGTATCTTCAAGTGCGCGTGCATCATGATTGTTAGACACCCCAACCACACAATCATCAGCAAATGCCAACATCTTGACTGGGGCTTAGCCTTGCACATGGACCCCAGTAAGGAGGGCATTCACATTTCGAAGAAGTGGGTCAAGGCTGAAGTTATACAAGAGTGGGCTAAGAGGGTCCCCTCTGGCGTAGGCCCCTTTGAGGGCGGACTACATCAGTGAGAAAGCCAGGGCCAAGCACAGCTATTGTGGTGGATTCCATTAGCAACATCACCCAATTGATAAAGCGAGGGGGTAGGCGGAACTTGTGGAGGCAGGCTATGAGGTAATCCTGTTAACTATATCATAGGCCTTCTGCTGGTCTAAAGATACAAGTGCTCCAGAGGCCGTGGACTAACAGACGTTGGCTAAGGTGTGTATATTGCCTAAAATCGACCTTATGGGTATGAAATCAAATTGTTCAGAGGAGATGAGAGCAGAGGCAGCAATCCCTAGACGGTTAGCCATGATTTTAGTAAAAAGATTTGTATCAGTGTTAGTGAGAGAAATGGGGCGCCAGTTGGCCAAGTCCAGCTTATCCCCATTTTTTGTATAATGTAATGGAGTAGGCCTCTTGCCCTCCAGGTAGGAGGCGCGTTTCCAGAAGGCATTGGTTAAGAGAGGCAAGCAGTAATGATGATAAATATTTGAAATACATCTTATAGAGCTCATAAGGGATGCCATCTGGGCCTGGGCATTTTCTATATGGTACACCGCAAACTGGCAGACCAGAGTTCATCCCAAGTAATCAAATTCATCAACTCTGGGAATTGGGAAACGGTGCAGATGTGTGCATTATTGAGAAAGTTTGCCACTTCAGCCAGCTGAATTGGTTCAGATCAATACAGTTTGAAGTAATAATTTTGTACCTCAACCGCCACTTTGGCTGGCATATCCGCTACAGAATTGTCTGGCCTTCGCACCTGTGTGCAGGCCAAGCTCTGGCGTGGTGCAAAGAACTTTCTAAAAAGTAAGCGGAGCACATGTAGCTTGCTGTAATGTGTTTAGCTTTGTACTGAACACAAACCCGATGCTTGTGTTGTCTCACTAGAGAATTAAGGTGGGCATCCACTTCCGCCCACTTGCGACCCCAGGCTGGGCTGTAGCCCACGGCTGGGACGTTGGACTCCAGGTGGTCCAACTCTGCCAGAGTGCATGAAATGACCGCCAAGGCAGACCATGAGTGGCGGGAGGAAAGGTGGCGAGCCTGGAGGATTGTGCTCGCCTTGAAGGTAGACCATGTGGAAATTAGATCTTCACAAAATGGTGTCTCAAACTCTGGAGCCGTGGTCACAGGTTCCACCCATGAGGAAAATCTTGGTGATACAATTTTGGCAGGGCGAAGTTTGCACCTTTTTGGTGCATGAGCTGCTGGGTTGGATAAATGAAAGGAAATTGATACCATCGAGTGGTTATAGAAATTGATTTTTGTCATGGTAAAATGGGAAATTTGGGTACAAAATTTCAATGGCGCAAGGATAAGGTCGATGTGGGACATGGACCTTAACTGGCTGTTGGGGACGTGGGGGCGCGACATGTTTTTAAGTATTGGAGCATGACGCAGAAAAGTATTGACCAACCCTAGGGTTGCTTTGAAAATGCGGAGTTCAATATGCCCCTGTGGGGGTATAGGCAATGAGGGACAGCGGTCTGTGGATGGGCTCAACTGGCAGTTCATGTCTCCAATGACAAAAGGGTCTGGTGGCAATGGAATGGAATTGACTAATGAGAAAAATTCCCGACTTTCACATGCACTGGTCAAGGCGTAAACGTTGATGATAGCGTGCACTTCATCATCCCACAAAAAGGTGACAACAAGGATGCAGCCATTTAGGAATAAATTTGACGATATAAATTTTAAAATTTTTGTTCACTCAAACTAGCACCCCACAGTGCTTGGACCAGAAGGAGAGGGAAGGGAGGAGCATGGTTTTCCATAATTCCTCAGAACTGCATGGACAGTGGGTTTCCTGAATGGCCAGGATGTCCACGGGTAAATTATTTTGTAAAAAAAAATCAGGTTCTTAGCCTGGGACGGCGAGGCCTTGAGTCCAGCGATGTTCAACATCCCTAAAGTAAGCCCCCTTGCACCTTAGGTGCAAGGGGAAGGGCACCTGAGCCCTTCAGCCTTCTCAATTTCTTCATGGCGCTTGTGGGTGCCTCAGGTATGTGATTCTATGGAGTAATTGTCAGAGTGGTTAGCTTTAGCAGTTGAGTTTGTGTTGGCTTTTGCTTTCACTTTTTCCTCTGTGAGACGATTTTTTTGTGGTGTGTGCATTTGCAGTGCACCATTGCTTGGAGGTGGAATATCAGCAGGAAAGTTGGTGATTGACTTGGTCTCAATCAATACTTGGGCGCATTGGTTGGGTGAAACTGACTCGCCCATTGGGCGTTCAGCTTGGGTAGCCCAATTGGTTTGGGCGTCCCAATCTGATTGGTCAAGGGATTTGCAAGCTTCTTCCACTGTGAAAGTCTCAATGTCCTCCTGGAGCTGCGAATGGTGAGATTGCAGAAGCGGTCTTGGCCGCCTTCTTGGCTGCTGCCTTTCAGGCCTGTTTGGCCTTCCTCCACTCTTGTGGGTAACTGGTTTTACTAGGATGTAGCAGCCTTGTGCTCCCACAGAAAGGCTGCCTTGGTGTCTAGTGTCAGTTCATAGTGGCTTCTCCACCGCCCATTAAATACGAGACAATATCTTGATGCGTAACGCCCTCCTTGATGGGGCAGGTGTGGTCCTTGTGGTTAAAAGCTCTACAGAATGCGCAGATGGGAGGTGCGCTGTCCACGGTGACCCTGAAAGGATGGGTGTCATGCCCATCAATGTTGACAAAAGTGGTATGTGGGATTTGGGTCAGATCCTCCGCTATCCCCACGGCTGGGGTTAGGACTGCAATTGCTTTGCCTGTGAAAAGGTTTGGCATTAGTGTAAAGTGCTGCATTTCAAAGGATTGTATTTCACCATATATGGAGATCCCAGCCTTCATGTGGTGTTTGAGTACGGTGCGCTCAACCATTGTGAGCAAGAAGTTGAAATTTACAAAATTTGATTTGATTTGGTCCAACAGGTGCGCTTTTTTCAATGACCCGCTGACCATCTGGGAGGTCTACTATTACGTGCACCTTTGCAGCTTCATCCGCCACTTCCTTACTCTCAAAGACAAGATCCAGCCAACCGCGTGGCATGGAATGGGGTGCAATGTACACCACGTTTGGAAAATGTGTGTGTACATCCAAACAAAACATCTCCCAAAGTGTTATTTGCTGAACATCCAGGAATATCTGTACACCATGTTCCACCAATGATAGTGGTTGGGAGTGCGATGTATTGATGTACTGGTTGCAATGCGCTTGCCAAGCTAAAATTTCTGGGGAAATGGTAACCGGCGGTTTTTTATTTTGTTTATTTATTCCCTCAGGCTCGCCAGGGCGTTTGTGAAATTTGGATGACGCTGGGCCAAACCTGTGTCCTTGACTTTCTCACCCAACTGTTCCCAACATTGGGCGCCAACTAATCTCCTCGATGAGATTATCAAACTTTACCTAGACTTGAATTAAATTTGTTGCAAAAGTGTTTGCAACGAGAGAGAAAAGTTGGTGAGTCATTATGGAAGTAGAGTTTCCTTTCATCCATTTAGGATTTATTATTACCCTTTATGTTACAGTGGTTAGGATACTCTGCTTCCTCCATAGTGGCTAGAGTTTGAATCCTACTTAGGCCAGTCTAAATCTCATTATTCTTGACATTGCCCCCTTAAGATCTTGCTGAGGAGGTCATAATTTTGGAGGAATCTAGCATGTACCTGATTTACAATGGCACCTAATTTCACGGAGGCAATTGAATATTTGGGACCCTGATGGTAGATCGCCCATAAGGACCTGACCACAGAGTATTGAGTTTATTTATTAGCCCCAGGCTGGTGATGGTAGAATAGAACGAGGTCCCAAACTGGAATTCAGGAAGGACTGGCCGCCAGTAATTTTGTTGATCAGCTTCCCTTTTTCGAATAGTACCCATGAATTTAATATCTATTGCTTGTAACCTAAATAATCTGTCAGCCGATATTTGCATGGCTAAGCCAGTGATTTCTGGTGTGGATGTTAAAGTATAGGCTGAACACTAGAGGGCAAAATTGGTTCTCAACCACAAAGTGCTTGGAAAGGTGACATCTGTATGACTCAATGTTAGCAATACAATATGCTAACAAGGCTGCTGGTAAGTAAACATTCCATATTGAAGTATTGGAGGAAGCCATTTTGTGAAGAATGGCAACTAAAGAACCGTTTGCTTGTTCTACAGCTCCAGTGGTAGCTGGATGATAAGGAGTAGTGAAATAATTATATGTGTCCATATGAGAGTTAAGATCAGCAACTACACTGAAAATAAAATTGGTATCATGTCCAGATAGCAGCACATTGGGGCTGACGTGGCGACTGAAGACCTGCTTCATCAAGAATGATGCAGCTGCTTTGGAAGTTGGAGAGGCAACTGAGATATCTTCAACCCATTTTGTAAAGTGATCAACCGTGATAATGATAAAACGGTGACTGTACATCGCTGTAGACAGAGGCCCAACAACGTCAATGCTCACTGCGGCAAATGGGGCCGTAGGGCCCATGACAAGATGTTGGTATGGAGGATTGGGTAGCTTCAGATTTGTGCAAGTGAGACAAGTGTCAATGTCATCCTAACTGTTTTAATCATTCCTTCCCAGTAGCAAAGATCCTTTTTGCCGTCTATATGTTTTCTTCACTGCACCATGCCCTACAGCAACATGAACCTCCAGAGTGGATTTTTTATGAGAAGAGGGTCAAACCTATGGTAGCCAAGAGGTCCCAACTTGCTTATAAAGCAATCCATCTTCAACTTGAGTCTGAGAAGCCATCTGCTTTAGGCACTGTTGTGTTGCCAATGGTTCATGACTCCACTCTTCCGGTTTTGCAATGAGCTCATAGATCAGTCCTCTTCAGAAGTGTAAAGAGCCAGTATAGGAAATCAGTACAACCCGCCAGCGTTTTGGTATATCATCCCTGCACGGTGTACTATTGAGAAGTCATAATTCTGGAGCTTAAGGGCCCATTGGGCCAATCGTCCATCTGGGTTTTTCATCTGTTGTAACCACCGCAGAGAGGCATGGTCTGTTACTACGGTGAAATGATTTCTCATACAGAAAAGGGCGGAAATGTTTGATGGCCAATAACAGGACAAGACACTCACAATCAGTTACACTGTAATTGCATACTGCTCAGGTTAATGTTTTACTAAAGTAAGCTATGGGATGATCAACTTGGCTTGCATCCAGTTGAGCCAGAATGGCCCCATAGCCACATTGCTAGCATCAGTGAATAGAATGAAGGGTTTTTAAACTCAGGATGTACCAGAATAGGGGCTGTAGTCAGAGCTTGTCTTAAGACATCGAAGGACTGCTGCTCGGCATCTTCCCATTGGAAAGGAACTTCTTTATGGAGGAGGTTGGTCAGTGGCTCGGCGAGCTCAACAAAGTTTGGTATAAACTGTCAGTAGAACCCAACCATGTCAAGAAAGACCAGAATGTCACGCAAACTGCTGGGCCAAGTCATCTTATCAATAGCATTCACCTTGTCAGGTAAGAGTGAAATTCCTTCCAGGGTTACCTTATGACCAAGGAAGTCCATCTCATTCTGAAAGAAACAGCATTTGGTGGGTTTTGACTTCAATGCGGCAGAGCGTAGCCTTTCTAAATACTTCCTTTAAGTGGGTCAAGTGCTGTTCAAATGTTCGCAAAAACACAGTTACATCTAGGTAGACCAGCACACACGACATTTTTAGGTTTACCAACAGACAGTCCATAGCCCGCTGGAAAGTGGCTGGGTCGTTGCACAGCCCCTGAGGTATACAAATAGGTTCAAATAAGCCCTCACTCACTATGAGCGTGGATTTCTCTCGGTCATCAGGAACAAGCTCTATTTTCCAGTACCCTCTGGCAAGGTCCATTGCAGATAAAATTGTGACCCAACTAAAAGGCGTAAGAAGTCATCAATCCTAGGTAGAAGGTAGCTATCCTTTCAGGTGATGACATTCAGGCGTCGGTAGTCCATTACTACACGATGCCCTCCATATTTCTTCCACACAAGCAACAATGGGGAGGCCCAGGGACTCTAGGATGGCTTTAGTAACCCAGCGTCTAGTTGTTTTAACTCTTTTGTGACCTGGTCTTCCTCAACTTTAGACTTCTGATAAGGATGGGCGCTAATTGGATGGCATCTCCAGACAGCACTTGATGTTGCACCCCCTTCATCATCCCAAAATCCTCTGGCACAGTGGAGAATATATCGACATATTCCTCAAGTAGAACGTCAGCCTGTAGTTGGTTTTTCAAGTAAGCGTGTCACCAATTTCCACCTCAACTCGGGCTATTGTAATAGTTACATCCATTCAAAAGTCTCAGAGGTCTCCACATCCTAGGACATACTCAACCTTGTTGATAAGTAATATATGTACATATGCAATGGGTTGGTTTTGAGTTATCTGCATTGGTTGATCAGTAAAGTTGGCTATTAGAATAGTCAAGGGGCCTTGGTAAGTGGGATCCAGCACTCCCAGACAAGTAAGTGGTTCATGTATGGCTGGATTACCCTCTCCTTGAATTTCCAACAAGTGGTCTTGCGGTATAGTAACTTGGAGTCCAGTATCCACTAATATCTGCGATTTAGGCGGTATGACTTCACAGCTAGGCGCATATACAAGCATTCCTTCCATAGCCTCTGCATGAGAGGGTAACAACTTGCTCTTTGGTCCAATAACCCGATACTCTAGCCATTCAATGTGGTCTGGGTATTCAAGTAAGCAACACTGGGGTTTCCTCTTCCCTTTCTCCTTAGAGACGTCCTTCATAACCAGAGTAATGCGGTATTGTCATGGAAACGGCAGAAGAAGTTTAGACCAGGCTGCCATTCAGGACGTGTAAGCATCCAAAAGCAAACTAGAATGCCAAAGGCATTGTCGAATGATTGATGTTATATGGAGCCAGGCATTAGGAAATGATGAATCGTTGGTGTAGGATAATAGTGAATGTAATCCTGAGAAAAACCAAATCAAGGCCGCCCCAGACCCTGGAGTTCTTGCTGCAGGGGGCGGAACCGCAGATATGGTTTCAACAAGCTCACTGGTATATGGGGCTAATTTGACTGGGGAGACAAGGGGACATATCCTTTCTTATAGATGGTGGACATAAGGCCACAAGATCCCAGTATATTGTTGATAAAAGTTCATAATGAAACACACACACACACACACACACACACACACACACACACACACACACACACACACACACACACACACACACACACACACACACACACGGGTAAATTTTCCAGAAGTATCTAGCTCGCTGAATACAATCTATGGCGGTGGGGGCCATAGTTACCATGAGTACTGGTAGAGCCCATCTGGTGTATGGACTGACGGGCCACCAGGGAAAAGCCATCAGAAATTCTTTCAGAAGGTAATCAAGAAAATCAAAATTGATTGGTTTTTGAGGCAAAATTTTATTTTAAAGGAAAAGGAAGAAAATCAACCAATAATTTTCTCAGTGCGATGCAACTGATTAAATAGTAGTCAATTGATGCAGGGACAAGCTGGGATTGAGACCCTCAATTTTGACCTAACCAGCGAATTGTTTGAGAATGGGGCAGATATTTTCACTGGGAACTGACATCAAATATATCAGCAGCAAGCTGATTTGCTGTCAGTTTGACCTCAAACATCTGAACTGAGCTTGGCTACGTTTCTGACAGTTGGTGCAATGGCATTTGGCCCAAAGATCAGCGGGAATCCTCCAAGGCCACCCCACGTAGGGGTGGTCCCAATTGGTTGGGAAAGGGTTTGGGATACCCAACCTGCCCATGCTGTATCGCTGGGCTATTCGTTCAGTCAAAAGTGTTGTGTCAGCCACAAAACCTGATTTACCAGAAGGGAGATTCAAACCCTCATCAATGGTATTCGATGCTAATACTTGCCCATCAGGGATGATTCCTAACGATTTTGGGAGGGGGTTAATTTTTTGATCATAGTGGTAGCCAAATTGAAACTGTCAGCGATTCCAGCCAATGAATTAGTCTTCATCCCTTTTTGACCACTTGAATTCGAACATCGCGCTGAAAACCACTCAATTTTAGACTGATCAATTTCATTTTGGTGATCTCAGTGCAGATTTACTTGATTAATTATACTAGTTCTGCCAAGGTGAGTGTGGGAACTGGGGGAGGGATCCAAAGTGGAAGAGCTGTTACACAGCGCTTGTCTACCACATGAGCGAGATTGCCCTGAGTAACGAGGGGTACAGCCACCCTCTTAGGTACCTTCCTACTTGGGAACGGGAAAATGGCCCAATCAACGCCCAGGGGACGTTCCCAAGGACTTAAAGGTATCCTAAAATAGAGAAGTGCAAGTCCTTGTGACTTATTAGAGTATCAAATTCAACTAGGAACTGGGTGCCAATAAGCAAGTCATAACTATCATTTTCCAACCTGATTGCAAGAGCTGTAACAACCATGGAGCCAAATCAAAGGGGCAAGGAGGAGTAGGCTCCCAGGGAATGGGTACAATGAGGCTCCACTGTTCCATATTCAAGGGAGTGATTCTGATCTGGTGCAACCTTTCTCCTTTTATCCAGTTAGGAGGAGATGATATTGACAGGGGAGCCAGTGTCAATGACGACCAAGACCTTCACCTTGTGGACAATGACCTCTAATTGGGTGACTTTGGTGCCAAAGTGGGGGATTGAGTAAATGGAGCTTCCAGGAGGGAGTGGATCATAAACGGCAGGGTAAGAGGAAGATAGATTTTTATTTGGAATCATAAAATCTGGGACTTCCAATTCGTCAGGTTTATGCAGAACATAATACTTAGTGCGTGGAGTGAGAGAAGGTTGAGGTTGCGGCGTTGTGTCATCAGCAGAGGGTGCCTTATGCCCTAAGCTGACTCCGCTTTTCACAACACATTAGCTTGCTTTTTCCAACAGGAACTTTCTTGGTGGACAAAGATTCCGCAGTATGAGCATGGGTCATAATGTGGTTTTGATCTCTAAAAAGCAGCCAACAGCATGGTTATTGGGTTGATTCCCCTTATTTAGAGGCTGGCATACATCAGGCTTAGGCAATTACATTATTGACTCCTTAATGTCGTGGATGAATTTAAACATCTTTTGGCATTCTGAAATAGAGTACTAAGTTGGTACTATGCTGTAAAACGGAGAGAACAGTTGAGATGGCATCATCCAAGGTAACACAGTCACAGAAAGTTAACGCCTGTGCTTCATGATAGAAACATTCCACAGTTTCAATGTGGGTTTCTCAATGTCTTGTTCAGATTTTCATAAAAGCCTGTTTGCGGTTAGAGAGGGGAAAGTTACTGCCAAATTCTTTAATAAGGGCCTCCTTAATGGTGCCCAAGTGGTGCACATCTTGAAATAAGGCATCATAATTTCTTGTGCCCTGCCATCCAGACAATTTTGTATATGCTGGCACTTTTGTTGGTCGGTAGCTGCTCTATCACACCTTTATATACAAAGAGGTATGACTGTATTGTCTTGGCCCCAGGGACGTACTTCTCCTTAAAGGCATGTTTGAAATATCTGACAGGTTCAGAGAGGACATGAACGACAGGAGAGTGAGAGCTCTGAGTCAGTTGGCTCCGTGGTGCCTATAACACTGTGTGGGATAGACCTATCAAACTGACGGCATATCTCATCCATGTCATCCTGGATAGTGGTGTAACATTCATTGACGTGCTCAAGGAGAGCCTTATAATCTAAAAGATTGTAGACTCTTGATCTCTTTGGACTGTTTGGTTACTTGTTCAGAGCGTGCATCCTGTTTAGCTTCAATTGTTTGTAGTTTAGTAATCATCTGCGTGATGTGACGGTTTGCTTTGTTTTGGGAAGCGACCAGATTGCCACAGGTACCTGTAATCTTCAAATACTGGTTGTACAAGGCGGGAAGGTCAAATCAGCATCCAGATGTTCTCCCTCAATAGTCATCTCAGCACCTTGGGCCAACAATAACAGCTGTCACTCAAGGGCCTTAAGTCAGGCTTCATGATCTTTATTGAAGAAGGATCCAGCAGGTGTGAATGCACCTGGAGGACCTTGGGGGACCTCCTGGCACAGTGGGTCCTTGTTCTCCTTCACCACTATGTCCTGTTCTTCTTGGGGCCTCAGGTTGTACTGTAGCTTCTGGAGTTGGCATTGTTGCAAGTCGTTCACTCAGCTGCTGAGTATGGCCAAACAAATTGACAAGTCGAGAATTAGTTGCTTCATGATCTTCAGTAATTTGGTCAAGGATAGTGGATAAAGCGCGTTCCACTTTTTGATCCATACAAGTGATTAACTGGTACATCCACTGGGAAACTTCAATCTGCAAGTATTGGATGACACCAGTTTCAATTTGAGCAAGATGGTTCTGGATATTATTGATTTCCCAATGTTTACATAAAATAGCCTTCCAAATACCTTGGCCAAAATTGAAGGCATCGTTATATAACTCAAGGAGCTGGGAGTGAATCTGGTGGGTCAATCCTAGCTGTCGCTGCATCTCCATGTGGTGGAGTGCGAGCAACTGCATGTGTTGGTGTAAGGCAGGATTTATAAATTGCTGGAGTTATGATTCTGTACGGGCTGCTTCTATGTCACTGCTTGAAATCTCTGATAAAGAATAAAATCGGTGCATTTGAATAGTCCAGGTAGAGCTACTATGAGCAGTTCTCCCACTAGGGGTTACAACTTCACCTAGAAGTTCTTGAACTGTTTCGCCAACATTGGGAGCCTGAATTTGGTAGAAGGATTCATTGGGAACTGGGATAGTTAAAATCATAATTAATGGAACTCAAGTTCTCACGGTTAAAGTAGCATCACATTCTGATTATTGATAGCAACCTATTGGGTTAAACTCATATTCTCTTACATATTGGAGATTTGTCTTCGCTGGAGTTATTCAAACTGAAGGTAGGTCTTCATTAGGAGCCTCAGAAGGACCTGGAAGAAAGCACCAGTATGTAGGACTTCGTTGTCCTCTCTGAAGTTCAGAGCCTTTAAAGGCAGTTCAATTATGAGTCAAACGTGGGTCCAGCGGAATCTCTTATGAACTAGTTTCCCTAAGGCAATCTTTCAACGGAAATACGTCATATAGGCTACTCTGTTCGCTTCAAACAGGAAAGGTCCTCTGTAAACACAGGCAAAATGAACACTAGTAAAAAACCTAGAAGGTTTGAAGGATATTTTATTAATCAAAAATTCAGAGGTACTTATAGGCTGCTGAGAAATTCTGGTTCATCTAAGAGGAGCATAGTGTGATAATCAGGAACAAGTAGGGTAAGGTGATCTCTTTATGGATGTGTCAGGTGACATGGGTTTTCTTTGAATCTGACTCTCTTTAGCTAGGGCGGTTGACTCTGGGGGCCTCCAAATGGAAAGATATCTATTAGCTGGCTCGTTGCCTCTGTTATAAAGATCAGTGGTCCTTTTGGAAGTGGAGTTTACTTTCATCCATTTAGGATTTTATTATTACCCTTTGTTGCACAGTGGTTAAGAATCTCTTTTCCTCCAAAGTGGCTGGAGTTTGAATCACGCTCAGGCCTGTCCAAATCTCATATTTCCTGACAGTCATCTTCCCTAGACATTCATGCTCAACAACCTTATGTGTGGCTTGAATAATAGCTACTCATTCTGACGGTTTTGGAAATAATAATCGTTTTCCATCAATCATCTTAAAAACTTGTCCATTCATGGTCTCAGTGTTTTCCATCACTTTCTCAAGCGCACCTTAGCTGTCTCAGAGCTCAGTCCCTTATTTCCTTTGAACATTCTCTTGAACAGATCATCCGCTTGCTGATATACCACTTGGATTATTTTTAACCTTGATAAGCCATCCACATTATGATGAGAAGCTCCATCTCAGTGAACTATCTCATAATCATAAGCTTGTAGCTTTCTTGCACATCAGGCCTGTTGTCCTTCCGGTTCTCTTAACTTGTGTAGCTAATGCAGTGAGAGTGGTCCATCACCACTTTGAAGTGCGTTACATTAATATACACCCAAAATTGTTTACATGCGTAAATTACTACAAGGCATTATCGCTCAGTAAAGGTGTAATTCCTCTCAGCAGCTGAGAGTGTCCATCTCACATATGAAACCAGATGTTCATCCCCTAGTTCATCCACTTGGCTTAGGACAGCACCATTTGCAGTAATAAAGCATTAGTTTGTATTATAAATTCTCTGTCAAAATCTGAATATTTCAATACAAGAGATCTATCAAGTACCAGCGTAATTCATCAATAGAAACCTGGGCCTCTTCTTTCCAAAAAAAGTCCTTTTTTGATCCTTCAGAAAGTGAAAGAGGGGCTTGGCAATTCTCGCAAAATCCCATATGAATCTTTGATAGTATTCAACCATTCCAAGGAACACTTGGATATATTGGACACTTTTCAAAACAGCATTCGCTCTATTGCCTCAATTTTATAAGCTTGCAGCTGCAGTCCAATTGAGTTGATAATGAATCCCAGATATTCCAACTCTTTCTTAAAGAAGTGGCACTTCCTTGGCTTGATCTTCAGGGTAGCCGCGGAAAGTCTTTTGAAGACTTCTTCCAAGTGGTGTAACTGGTCAGTTAATTTCCTACTAAACACATTTATATCATCCAAGTACACGAGGACGCATGACATCTTCAGGTCACTAAGATAGCATCCATTGCCCTCTGGAACATCACGGGCACATTACATAAACCTTGGAGAATCCTCTTCTGTTGATACAACCCATGCGCAGTGATAATCACGCACATCTCCTGGTCTTCTGTTATCAAATCTATTTGCCTATATTACAATATTAGATTTATTGCAGAGAAATACTTCACTTCTCCCAATTGACCTAGTGCATCATCAATTCATGGTAGTGGATATGATTCCTTCTTGGTTATCTTATTCAGTTTCTGATTATTGATCAACACCCAATTAGAGCCGTCCTTCTTCTTCACAATCAGTATAGGGCTCTCCAGGGGACTTGATGACAGAACTAGAAGCCCATGTTTCATTAATTTACTAATCTCACCTTTCACTAATGCTTTGGCCGCCTTTACCCTTTGAATCGGTCTCAGACTTATTGGTAAATTTTCTCCTGTTGTCAACTTTGCGGATTACAGTCTTCATTCATCATAAATCATGGTCGTCCTGGGAAAATACTTCCCAATACTTATTAATAATTTAAGCACCTCATCCTGCTGTATGTCCATTAGATCAGTGAGCTTCTCTCAATTGACCAATAGGGTGATACTCTCAGCAACTCATGCCAGCAATCCCGTCTCAGTGAAGGTTTCAAAATCATGGAGCTTTCAATATTTTATAAGTAAGATTTTTCTTTTTTATCTATCTGTTTTCTTTTGCAATGAGACTTAAGCTATAATTAGGTTGAGAGGTCCTTCTTTTCCCCTTCTTCCAAACTGGTTCTGAGGTATACTTTGACCTACCAGTTTTCATGGTTCAAAATCTTACTTTTTTAAGATTTATTTGTCTAATCTGATTCAGTGGTCCTCTTTTAGGACTTTAACCAAAATCTCAGGACATAATCATTTTAATAGTTCAGTGATCCTCTGGGAACATTTCAATTTTTTCTTTTAGATCCAATACTTTCAGTTTTTAGTTTTGACCTTCTTCACTATATGTCCCGAAGCGCTGTTTCTTCACATATAGGCAACACTTGCCAACTTTGGCAATACTCATAATGGTTCCATTCAATGGACCTCCAATCCCAACTTGTCACTCTTCCAACAGGTCCTGATTACATTTCGTATTTCAGCAATTGATACTTGAGTCTTCTTATCTCACAAATTTGTAGATCCTCATTAATTGGCTTTTTCATTCATTTTGCTCTTATCATTTTTCTCTTATAATTTTTCTCTTAAAAACGATTTTTGGCATTCGTTGCCATCCAAAACCTATATAAAGTAAATCCACTGATGGCTCTGGAAACAATCCCCTAATCACTCAGATTGATATAGTAACGTTAAATTCATTCAATTCGTCTTATATTGATGATCCTTGTCTCCAGAATTTTCTGCCTCATTGATTGAATAATATTGGGTCAAATGATTCTCTCCACTATCTTGGATCAATCGTTTCCTTTTTGACCTCGTTCTCTCCATGGGTATTGCAATATAATAATCTGAAATGATTGATTTCCAAATCAAACTCATCCAATGTTTTATCTAGTGTCTCATTTACACATATCACTCCTTGGGACTATTTCAAGTGGACCCAATTTCAACCTGAGTTGGCCCTGCTGATAATCTTCATCTTAAGTAGATGTCTGGTGAACAGGTTTTCTTGCAGCACTAGAAAGTTCCATATCTATGCTTCAATTCCTTTTCCCTGAATCTTGAGTATCTTCTTTGGCGTCATTTGCCATATAGAGGTCACATTTGCATTTCTGGTTCTTCAGTTCTTAGATTTACTTCTTTAGTTGCTCCACATCTGAGCTGAGTGAACGCAATTTAACGTGATTCACTTCACGTTCTGTCTTCAAGAGTAAAACCTTATTGGATAAAAACTTTTCTTTCTTCTCCAATGAAGTTACTTTCTCTAGTAACTCATTGCAAAAATTGGAAACATCTTCTACCCCTTCCTTATATGATATCTTAATCAGCATATCCTATTCAACTACCCCCTGTAGTGAGCACCAATTGTTTAAATTTAGGGGCTTCACTGCTAGTCCATAAATAAAAACCCCTAAATTTAAACTTCACAGGTTCAGTTTAGTGCACTCTTTGCGTTGTCTGATAATATATAGTATCAGATTAGTAACAGTATGAGGACTATTATTTGTAGTTGAATAGATAACCATTTTTTGGTACATTCCTTAACCGGATATATCTCCTCAAAGTACTCCTGATGTCTTCAGTAGGGATTTATACCCTTATACTGCCTAACTTTGATCCATGCTCTGATCCCTAGTTTATGGCCTTTCCTCTGGTGACATGAAGTTGGCAGCAATCCCATCTCAGCTTAGCTTCTCTTCTAAGGATCCTTAATCCTTACTTTTTATCTTCTAAAGAGTCTACAAACAAATCCCACAGCAATAATTTCCTGAAGATGAACTGAATTAAAACAAATAATGAAACTTGTTAAATTTGAGTCTTTTTTATCAAAATAAATTATCAGGAAATTTATAGATATGATTTGGCACCCAACCCTTGGTTGGTGCCTCATCTATAAAACAGCAGCCTTTGCCATTGAACAACCCTTTGACGTCTTACCAGCGATGGTCTTCTCCATCTGGTTGGAAAGCTTCATTGAACATCATTGAGATCTAAAACATAAAGAGTCAGAACATGTGTCACTTACATTTTCCACTTGATCCCAGCAAGTCAATGTATTTTGTGAGCGACCTGCTTAGGTAATGGTACTTGTTACCCATTATGGCAGGTCACAAACCAATTGATTGATTTGCTAGTTGCAGGAAGCATTACTCGCCTCGCAACTTGCTCCTTTAATTCCCAATAAGTCAGTGATGAAACCCAACCAATCTCAATCGGTAGAAATGATAGTTAATCATTGATAAACTGTAAGAAACCAGCTTTATTCTGCTTGCTGATGCTTCTGACCGCTGGATCCCACAACAGTTTATATAATTTAAGGATAGAAACTACTAAAATAACAAACTAGTTTAAATGTTTTTATTAGTGTAACACTGGAAAGGGAAAAAATGAACCCTCTCAATATCTGACCAGTCAGTATTTAAACTGTATTGAGTTTCAAAGGGAATTCGATGAAAAGTTTGGAATGGCTTGTCACCATCCAAATAAGGAGATAAGGAGATTCGCCCTATCAAAGCTCAGAAAACTTGGGTTACTTTGGTGATATGAAAGATGGGAAGGTATTTTGGGGTAGCATGTACCATGCGGTATTGATTTGATATATTTCAACCAATCAATATTTGATAAAATTCTTTCACCTTAGGGGACCTCCGCCATGCCTATAAAAGGGGTGGTCCCCGCTTAGGTGTTGTAATGGTACTAGATGTGGCAGGGGGAGAATCATTTAATGAATGCCCCAGAATATGCCGCATGGTCAGAAGAAAATAATTACTTTATTTCGAGTTACTTGCTCATTTTGTATTTGGAAAAGTGTTACCCTAACTTGTGGGGTTCCACCAAGAATTGGCTAGGATCTTTTGACTGATATTGTAATTATTCTCATTTAAATCAATAATACTTTGAAATCAGACATGTAATTGACTGATCATATGGGTTAAATCAGGACTGTTCTTACCTAAAACATTCTTTTTCAAAGTCAAGATGGCAAATATCCAACATCACCCCCCTCAAGAATGTTGTTGGAGAATAGGGCCAAAGGAAATGGCCATGTACCCAATTAATGGTAATACTTTTAGCTAAGGATTTGATAGAGTACTCATTGCCTCTCTTGTAAGTGATGGTGAACAGACCCTCCCAAATTGATCCAAGCTTGCCGCTTCTAGGAGTGATGAGATTATGGTAATATAAGACCATATCAGACACATGAAATGTAGGCAGGGGAGCCCAAAGCTCATTGGCAGCTTGTCCTTCTTTAGCGACCATTTTAGCTAGGTTTGTCATAGCCTCAGATTGAAGCTGAATTATATGGTGAGCTAATCTTCTCATGGCTTTTTCAGGTTCCTCACCACTAGAGAAGACATCCTTAGCGAAGAGGGAAGTTATTCTTGGTTCACGCCCATACAAGACATGTAATGAAGACATCTTTAAAATCTGGTGATAGCTAATCTGGTAAGCCATAAGAGAATTGGGTGGGTATCAATCCCAGTGAAGTGAATCAGAGGAAGCCATTTTTCATAGAATGGAAAATTAAAGTTCCATTTGCTCTTTCCACGGTCCCATTGGTATAAGGTTTATATAAAGCTGAGAAATGTTGTTGGGCTCCCATGGAAGTAGCCAGTATTTTGACTACTCTGGAGGTTAAGGTCTTACCATTGTCGCAGAGTAGTACTTGGGGACACCCATGACGTGTGAAAATATTTTGATGTAAAAAGATAGTTGTGGCCTTGGCCATTTGGGCAGGAAGAGCCACGGCTTCAACCCACTTAGTGAAGTGGTCAATGCCTACTAGGATGAATTTGTTTCCACCAGTAGTCTGAAGGATAGAACCTACTACGTCCAGGCCAATGATGTGTAACGGTTGTTGAGGGGTAGTTGGCTGATATTGGTATCTAGTCTTGAAACTGGATTGCTTCTTACATGTGAGGCAAGCATCCAAGACTTCAACAATGGTCTCCATAATTCCTTCTCAATAATATCGATATTTAACACACTCATAGGTTTTCTTGGCTCCCCCATGTCCTAGAGTGTATTGAGCTTCCAGGATAACAAGTACATGCTCTGAGGGCCGAAGGTAAGGGACCACTTTACTCCCATTTGCTTGTACAATTTTCCACTCTCCACTTTTGTGTTTTAAAAACCAGGCTAATATTCTCTGTGCGGGCTCATCCTCATCCTCCCAGTCCTTGGGGGTCATTAAGAGATTGTATAGCCTCTCCGCCTCACTATTATCCAAGTGTAGGACTGGTAACCTAGTAACTCATCAACATTCATGTGGCAGGTTCCAGAATGGTGTTCAATCTTCATGTTGTAATGCTGGAGATTTAGAGCCCAGAGAGTTAACCTGCCAGTAGAGTCCTTCATGTTCTGTAGCCAAACAATGAAGCATGGTCAGTAACCACAGTGAAAGTGGTCCCATACAGAAAAGGGCATTAGTGCTTATAGCTAACATAATGGCAAGGCACTCCTTCTCAGTTACATTGTAGTTGCGTTCCATCTTTGACAGCATCTTGCTAAAAATAGGATACAGGATGATCAACACCGTTTTTATCCAGTTAAGCTAAATTGGCGCTAACGGCGTAGTCTGAGGCATTGGTAAACAAAATTTTTGATTTACCATAGTCAGGATGCCTCAGGATAGGACATTTTTGTAGCATAAGCTTCAACGTCTCAAAAGCAGCCTTCTGTTCAGCGCCTCATTAGAAAGGGGTATTCTTAGTTAGTAGGCGGACAAGGGGTTCGCCGAGTTGTGCAAACTTAGGGATGAATTGATGATAGTACCCCATCGTCCCTAGAAACACCTGAATATTCCATAAATTTTTAGGGGTAGGCATTTAATGAAACAGTTTTGACCTTATCTTGTATGGGTTGTATTCCCTCTTGAGAAATGAAATGGCCAAGGAAATCCAGTTTCCTTTGGAAGAAGGTACACTTTGATGTGAAAACTCTCTTTCCGCTCAGCGTAACTTTACAAGCAAATTATATGAAAAAAACAAAAAAGTAAATTCTATTGCCTGCTATAGTTTTGCTCCGATATCCTTTGATTCTCTGCTGGCTTTCCCAGTATGGGGCAGCGGTGAAACTCCCCCCACCATTTTCCGTCCAGCAGGAAAATGCACTTGGACTGGCTCGCCAATTCATGCCAAACCCTTGGGATGATTTGTTCCTCTCAAGGATCTCAACGCCCACCTCGCTCAAACCCAAGTGGTGCCCCATTGCCCCCTGGTGCTCCCCCGGAGCAACATGCATTTTGGCCTTAGGGTTGACTATGGGAAACTTTCCCCTAATACAAGAACAAGCCATTATCAAAATGGCTCAGGTGGTGATGACTCCTTCTGGTTTTATTGATTTCTGCCCATATAAGGGGTATTTTGATTAAGTCTTCAACATGTTAAGCTGACGCCACCACTGCGGCAACTGTGCCCTTGGTATTACAGGGTACTCCTCTACCCACAATTTGGACCAGGCTCCCACCGGACTCCACTTTAGTGGTCAAGTTTGTTGGTTTGCTCACTCACCTCCACCTTGCGGTGCTCCACCAGGAGCTGATGGACGGTTTGGCAGCCTATGGCTCCAACCCATCTTATAATTTGTGGTCTCAAATGGGGCTCCACGCCTTGCTGGGCCTCAGGCGTATGCCACAATCAGCCCTGAATTTTTAAATATCACCGTTTTAATTCCCCTCACACCATCATTCCTTCTGCCCCCTGACCATCCATTTTGGTCCCGCGTCAAGGGTGGGTGGACGATCTATACATCCTGTTTTGAGTTGGACCACTCAAAATGCAAGTGCCCCTCCTTAGTTACTTCTGACAGATCGAATTTTTGTCTTCCAACCTCTAATACACTGCCCACTCCATGCCAGATTCAGTATGTGGTACAATCCTACCTCCCTCTCCCCCAAAGCCTGTAGCTGCAGCTGCACCTGCAGTCACTAATTAGCCTCCTCCTCTCCCTAGTGCCACAAATGCTCCACCCAATCAATCACATGATTGGACCCCAGTTCAATCCCATGCATCCTCTAATGAACCAACCAAACATCAAGAATATGCCGACTCCCCAATTTAATTCAACCAAAATCAATTGGGATATATTGGCTGAAATTGATGAGTCCAGGAATATAATTGAAGACCAAAATATGAAAATCAAGCAGATTGTGTATATCAACCAAGACAATAAACTACCTCCTCACTTAGACCCCCCAGCAAAATGCTGAAATGTTCCGCAAAGATTACCAGATGGCTGTTGAAGCAACAGCTAAGCCAGATTGTTATCTGCTCCATAAAGTTGCCGTAAAATTAGTGGCAATACTCACAGGAGAAATTCTTCCTCACATTATTCCCTCCAAACTTAATAAGGTTCAAAAAAACGTGTTAATTGAAGCCCACAAAGGCGCCAATGATTCCATCCAGCACGTGGCAGAGGTTTGAGGAGTCCTAAATCAAAGATTACCAGCACCAATATCTCCACATTCATAAAACTACCCAAGCACACATGAAAGCTGAACTATCTTTGGCCAATTATGTCATAACTCTTATGTATAACGGCTGTATTCCTACCACCCCCAATCATCATAAAAATAACTCCACATCCTGCTGATGCCCCAACGCCCCTGCTCTCCGCCATAGCCCATGCCATGCTTTGGGATGAAGTAGAGGCCGAGGATGAGCCCCCTGATCCCCCCTCCCCTTCCGCCATGATGGGATAAGCAGTTCCTGCTGTCCCATCTGGTAGTTTGAGTTTGTGGTATGTGTGTCATCCACTCATTTTGAGTGGTTCATTAGTTTTATTCAGTGAGAATTTATTTTAGGCTTTTAGTTTTGGTAATGTCCGTCCCCTGGTCAGCTTACCTCGGTTAAATAAGAAATAAAGGTACACTTTGAAAGTTTTAACTTGATATTTGACTCATGTAGCCTTTGAAACACCTCATTCAGGTGATCAAAATGTTCGTTAAAGGTTTTTGAAAACACTGTGATGTCATTGTTATAAACAATAAAGCAAATTAACTTTAGGTCCTGCATAATATGGTCCATAGCACGTTGAAAAGTTACAGGTGCATTGCACAACCCTTGAGGTAATCAAGTGGGTTGAAAGAGACCCTCACTGCAAATGAGAGCACATTTCTCCTGGTCTTCGGGGAAAGGTCCATTTGCCAATGGCTGCTAGCTAAGTCCGTGGCAGAGAAGAAGTTAGAGCTAGAGAGTTGAGCCAGGGCGTCATCAATGCAGGGAATAGGATAGCTATCCTTTTTTGTGAGGTTATTTAATTTGAGGTAGTCCATGACTACCTGATGACCTCCATTCTTCTTTTTGATGAGCAAAAGGGGAGAAGACTAAGGGCTTTGTGAAGGAAATAGTAACCTCGCGTCTTGTAACTGCTTAAGTTCCGTCCTCATCTGCTGTTCTTTTTTAACTGAGGCAAGCCAACCAGGGGACGGACATTACTAATGCTCAAACGAGCTAAAACTTGAAAACAAAATAAAATAAAGTTGAAACAAGATAGATGGATCCAAGAAAACTGATGCAAAATTCAAACGATACACAACAACAAAGTCAGAAGTGGAAACTGCATTCTATCCATGGTGGTTAAAAGGGGGATCAGGAGGCTCTTCTTCCTCATCTGTTGTGGACATGTAGTGGCACAAAGCTGATAGCATTGGTGTGGGCATGTCATGGAAGTGAGGGTCATAATAACAAATGGGTTCTTGCAACTCAATGTGTGCAATGTGTAACGGACTGAAAACCTCAGTTCCAACTGCTTATATTAAAATAATCTTTTGGTGCCACCAGAAAGCAACCAAAGCAGCCTAACCGAGTAGGGAGAGGTTTGGGGCACCAACAGCTCCAAACATTGCCTACTACTGGTTGGTTATTCAAAGTCCTCTGAGTTGGTCTGACCCAACCACTCGAAAAACTCCTTGGCTCTGCACCTGAAAAAGACTAACAGGTAAGCGAGGTAGCTAACCCCAAAAAAATTTTATTTTTATTCAGGATATAAAAAGGGACCCTGCCGACCAGAGGTCGTCTGGGGAGCCACCAACAATGCTCCCCAGATAGGGAATGCAAGGAGTAATATTCTGAAGTGAACTTTGGAATGGGCAGGCACGCCTTATAAAGGCAGCCCTTTTGGGTGCTTCATCTAAATCATTGTTAGGCTTGCACAGGTCTAATTTACAACTTGGGCAAGGCACAACTAAGCGTTCAAAATGACAAGCCAAAAGTATTTAAAAGCGATCCAACTCATATTCAGAAAATCTGAATCCAAGTCAAAATGCAATGATCAAGATGAACTTGATTGTTACACAATGAGGAGAGTGAAAATATAGTCTGTAAGTGCATTTTCAGCCTCAAGGCGTACTTTAGGTAGATTGGCTATGGTTGCAAGGTTGTTGTGGTAGTGCAGGTTTTGGGCTAAACTTTGCAACCGCCACAACTTTTTGAACTGCTGAATTTGTCACCTGATAGTATTGGAGGTGGTCTTTTTTCTGTTTTGGAAGCAAGGTACTAGGTAGGTTAGGAGGTGGCAGGTCCAAAGCCAGTACTGAAACTGATTTTGCAATGGCTTTATGGGTTGGGCGACATTTGGGGGAGGCAACTGCATCTTCAGCTAGTTGGTGGTCACTTTTGAATGGGGTGGCATCAGGGTGAGACACATAATGGCACTTTGGGAATTGGGCTGCATAATTAACATTGAGGTACATTTCAAATGGATGGGACACAGCCCATTTGGATTCAGGGATAAGCTCACCCAATTCATCAACCTCAACCAAATAATCACATGGATTTTGGTTATTTTGATTTGGTTATTTGAATATGGGTTATCTGTTGCTTTTGGCTGGGAGGATGGTTTAGAACTTACTTTGGTCCATTCTGGCTCCTGATTAATGGGTTCAGGAGAAGAGGTTTGTTGAGGTATTTTTTGGTTGGTTGATTCAGTGGTTGCAGTGGTTACCATTCTGGGGGGAGGGGGGAAGGATAGTGCCCCATTCGAAAAATGTTATTGGATCATCTATGGGTTCATCGTGCATAGAGTCAGGTGTGCATGCCATGGCTCTTGAGATGGAGGGGCAGCGCCATTTCAAATGGTACAGTTCAAAAAAGGTAGGGAAAATGATGTGCCCTCCATCCACTTGAGCCCAAAAAGGATGGTCTGGGGCAGAGGGGATAATGGTACAAGGGGGGATTTAGAGGACTATTTCTGTTGATACTGGACAAATAGTCATGAAGTCATGAGGGCCTGCGAGGCGAGTGCAACCATTGAGAACCAAGAATTGTATTATGGTATTAAATCCATATTATGATAATCCAGCGATGATTTCATTCATTAATATTTTGGGTGGTAGGTGGAAAGGGAGGCCTGCGAACTGAACCACAAGAGTGGTATCAGTGGGCAACCAGGTATGATTAGTTGGGAGGGGGGTTCCCTTGAACAATAGGGGGATGGTAGCTTCTACTGCAGCATCAGCTTCATTTGAGAAGCCAAGATCAAAATACCCCTTGTTGGGGCGGAATTTGATGAAGCCTGCAGGCTGCATAACAGCTTGGACTAATTTAATAATTGTATTATTTGAATGGGGGAACAACTTGCCATATTCAACCTGAAGGCCAAATTGCATGTTGCTCTGGGGGAGCACAAGGGGGCAGCATGGCACTGCCTGGGTTTGGGCGAGATGTAAGGCTAAGTCCTTAGGTGGGACATAATGTGCTGAAGAATTTGGAGGGCTAGCTAATCCAGACCAAGCACATTTTAGCAATGACCAAAAAATATTAGTAAGTGGCGCACCACTGCCCCACATGGGGCAGCAGGTGTTGAATGCATTGACATAGGTAACTTGAATAGGGCAACAGCAAGTGGAGCTGTTTTTACTAAATTTCAAACTACAAATTGACCAAAAGTGAGCGAATTGAGAGAGAGATATGTGTGGTATATCTCATCTGCTGTTCTTACACCTTTGATTTTCAGAAAGGGTTTGACAAAATGGGATGAGCATCACCCACATCAATGAAGTGGCACCAGCCCTTCATATGGCCATAGTCATTATCTGATTTGGAGAATATTTCGCTAAATTCTTCCAATAAGGTGTGAACTTTGTCAATTTCATCTGGGGTTAACTAATCTGAGATATGGACATTGGGTAAGGTACATACCAAGTTATCCGTTGCAGGCCCATATCCACCGTAGAGCCAATAGAGTGAACTTTTAATGTTCTCCACAGGGACTAACACGCCTCTGCCAATCTCCTGGTGTTTTCTTACAACTATGTCCTTTGCAATGAGGTTCCCCAACAGCAGAGTAATAGGCCTCTGATAGGCTGGGTTGAGAACGCCAGTCAATACCTGAGGCTCTAAGGGACTAACGCCCTCAATACTTATGAGGTGTAACAAATAATGGTGGGGGATTTGAAGCGTGATTTTTGTGTCAATCACTCGTTGTCCACCAGGTTTGATCAAAACATCGTCTGCAACATAGAAAGGGATATTGTCACTAGCATCAACTGAACTGAGCAATTTCTTGATGTTACGCCCTGAGTTGGTATAATTCAAAGTCATAGATGAAAACGGATATTCAACCAGGCAAGAGTATTCGTTTTTGTCAGATTCTTTATTAGATAATACTAAAGGGACTTCATAGTTGAGTAATGAGAGGAAACCTTGCTTCATGGTGATAATTCCCTCATAACTGATCATAAATTGGATATCTATGAGCATATCATAGGTGTTGTTGTCCAACGCCACTGATGGGGCTGATAAGATGAACTTCCCAATTCGAATATGAAGGGAAGAATATGCCCCAATGGCGAGAGTGTTGTTTGGGCTGGCAGTTCCAACCTCATAATTGTACTCCAAATCAGGCGCCAGCTATAACTTTTTAATGAGCTTAGTGGAGATTACGTTTACTGGGGAGTCAGTATCCAGGATAGCCATTACCCAGACTTTTTAAATGACTACTTCAACCTTGGTGAGTGTTCCTCCAAAGTTAGGAGACAAGGCCAAGACCTCCTTGAGCTGGAAAGTGGAGGTCAATTTATGAGCAGTCTCAAGTATTTATCCAGGATGGATTTCATGGTATGGACCCGCTGAAGAGGTATAAATCAAATAAGCCAAGAACTCGTCACCATCGCTAGAAGTTTTAATAACTTTTGGGCACACTAAAATTTGGCTGAGATACGTTTCCTCAAGTATGGTGGTTTCGTCTAATCCTTCAGCGTTCAATCAATCAAGGACCTCCACTTCCGTGGGAGCTCCCAATAAGTAGTAGCCAACATCATTGTCACCCCCCTCAGATTTATCCCCATGGTTATTCTCAACAACTGGTAAGGCCACGATTGAGGTAGGGGAGACGGCCACATGAGATAGGGTAGACTTAGGGCGTGCAATTACAAGCTTGGCTGGAGGGGAAGGCACAGCGGCTTTGGTGAGCTTGGGCGGGAGTATGTATTAACTACCTTTTCAGGTCTCTGAGTTACAGGATAGAGTGATATCTTTTTTAAGTCGCACTGAGGAAGCAGGTTTCACGGGGGGGATAGGCACACATGGGCTAACCCAACTGTTCTACAGGCAAAAGCTCCTCAATGGCTAGAGCTAAATGTTTCACCTCAGCTTCAATTGATATTGCACATGTATGGAAATCAGCACCATCTAACAGATCCTCTTTTATTTCGCGGATATTTGTAAAGTGGCATTTCACTGAAATGACATGCCTGGTGAGAGAGGGTTGGGAAGCTAACCTGGTTAAAATGGATGCAATAGCATCATCCAAGGTTAGCATGTTTGCCGTTGATAGCCTTTTTAAAGAGAGAGAAATCACTCAGCAAAGGCAGCGGGAAGCTCGCCCTTATACATGCTAAGGCGCATAAAGGCCTGTTTATCCTTATTAAGACTCTGCTCTAAACCAAATTCAGCCAAGAGAGCCTCTTTCACCTCTGCTAAGGTATACAGATTGGGAATGTAAAGAGCTATCACTCTTGTGCCAAGTGACTTAAGCATGGAAAGATGTGTCGAATTTTTTGTTTATCCATTGTGCCATGCATCGCAGATTTGTAAACATACAAAAAGGAAGCAATGCTACCTTCACCAGGGGTGTACTTGTCTTTAAGAGGGGTTTTCAAAGGACGCTGCTCCAGCTTTTTAAGATGAGATAGCGTGCTGGCAAGTTACTTTTCCAAGGCAACTACCCTTAATTCCATTGGAAGGGGAAAAGTCAGAGTGTTACTCACTTTAAAATCCTCCACTTTTGAATTTACTATTTTGGTGTACATGGTATCCCCTGTAGTGAGCACCACTTTGTAGGAATACAGCTCTTTTCTGCTCGCTGGTGCTTCCCGCCACTGGATCCCACAACAGTTTATATAATTTAAGGATAGAAACTAATAAAATAACAAGCTAGTTTTTATGGTTTAATTAGTGTAGCACTGGAAATGGAAAAAATGAACCCTCTCAATATCTGACCAGTCAGTATTTAAACTGTATTGAGTTTCAAAGGGAATACAATGATAAATTTGGAATGGCTTGTCACCATCCAATTAAGGAGATAAGGAGATTCACCCTATCAAAGCTCAGAAAACTTGGGTTACTTTGGTGAAATGACAGATGGGAAGGTATTTTGGGCAGAATGTACCTATGTGTTAATGATTTGAATATATCAACCAATCACCATTTAATAAAATAATTTCACCTTGGGGGACCACCGCCATGTTTATAAAAGGGGTGGTCCCCACTTAGGTGTTATAATGGAACTAGATGTGACAGGGTGAAAACCATTCAATGGATGCCCCAGATTATGCCACGTAGTTGGAGGAATCTAATTACATGATTTTGAGCTAATTGTCTGTTTTGTATTTGAAAAAGTGTTACCCATTTTTCAGGTTCCACTGAAAATCAGCCAGGGCCTTTTGGCAGATATTGTCATTATTCTCATTTAAATCAATATTACTTTGTGATTGGACATGTAATTGGCCAGTTGTATGGGTTGAATTGGGACTATTCTAACCTGAAACATTTTTTCGCCAAAGTCATGACAGCAAATGTCAAACATTAACTATCAGATTCCCCCATTTTGTCAGCAACTCTGCCTAATGAGATCTTAAGTATTCACCCATATCAATCTCTAACAGCTCTGAACCAGGCGAATTACCTAAAATCCCCAAAACATTACTAACCCAAAATCAGGGTCAACTGATATCTAATTCACTTGCCGTAGGGAATTATCCCCTAGCAATCCATGGTAATCTAGATGGCTGGAAAGGTGGTAAAAAATACCAACGGCGTCTCAGCTTACCAAGTTGATCTATTTCCTTCCATTGGTGTTCACTACCCTCTACAAATGCCTCCTGACACCCTATGATGGCCATATGCCCTTCACCCTGAGCCAGTAACAAAAATTGCTAAATCCTTATATGAAATCGATGCCATCCTTGCCTCCCATCTATCCTGTCACTGTCTCCAGTATTTGATGTCCTAGAAAGGCTATGGTGAAACTGAGAACAGCTGGTTATCTCACAGAGACAGCAAACGCTCAGGATCTGATCTGCAGATTTCTGCGAAAGGTTTCCACCACTGTAGGCCCAGCTCTTCAAGCCCCCTTAGCTTCCATGAAGCTACCCGCTGCACAAAAGAACTTTGCCTTGACCAATGTCCCTTCAGGCAGAGTAGAACCCATCCAAAAGTGGAGGGTGATCTCTCAGCTAGTGAATTTTTACATGGGTAAACTGCTCTTCTGAGGCTAAGCATCTGAAGACACTGGAAGTAAGGCCAGAACCCTTGAGAGACACTAGTGATCTCTTTAAAGACTTTGACTGAAAATGG
>JAKSZP010018883.1:0-68326 GCA_022478985.1 Massospora cicadina | reverse complement strand
AATATAGTGATATTCCATATTATCTCAGCAATATATAGAATATATATAAACAATTTTTTACTAATTTGATATTGCCTTACCTAGTGATACTTTTTAAAAGGATTATCTGGGGAACTCCCAAAAAGAAACTACCAAAATGGCAAACATTACTCTTGGTAAATCCTAGCATCACCAGCTAATCTACCAAAATTTTCTAGCTATAAAATTCAGATCCATTTATCTTTAGTTTTTTATAGAAAGATATTCCAATATTCAAGGGGTGTGGCATTTTCAGGATGGGCGTCTCAATATTACCCCTCATGATGTAGGTTCCAATCCCATTGTGGCAGAAATTATATTTCTGTGGCAAGAGGGTATCAATGCATGTGGATTTGCACACCATGCCTCAGTCCAACCAAGCGAATTAATGAAGTTAGATCATGTAATCCTGGCCTATCAGAACACGTACAGGAAGGTTTTACCCCCCAGTACTTGGGTTTTTTCCCCCACTTCTATTACTTTGCTCCCTACTCCCTATCACTCCTATTGGTGCAGTATATTTGTCCCAAGGTCAGCTCACCTCAGATAAAATTAAAAAATATTTAATTTTCTATGATCTCCAGTTTTCTAAATGCAATTTTGGCTCTCTATATTTCCTGAAGCCTAAAATAGATTTCAAATTCTGCTTGTTGATTGGATTATGGAGCTCTAAGGGAGGAGCGCATCTCAATTTAAAATTTATTGAAAAGTTTTGTGAGCTGAATTAATAATTGACAATTATGTTGCAGACCATCATCCCAAACAATCCTCATTTTTGCAATGATCATGTGGCTCTCCCTATTCTCTGTGGCATGTGACTTTATGATATCCAAAAACTTAGAAATCTATCACTGAAGTTGCCATATCTAAAAGAACAGTTCAGGATTTGCTAAGACTTGATACTGGTATATAGGTTAGAACTTTCACTTTAGAGGGTACTAGTATTTTTTGTTTTACATCTAAATTAGTTTTTTTAAATAAAAGTGCTAAATTTTGAGATTTAAGCTATTATCAAAAGCATGTTGAGGCATTAGCTTCATGTTGTGACCACCTTTAAGACCTCTCAAAGTTGGCTTATCCCCCACCAAAGAGAGATCTATAGGGCCATATTGAATCAGGTTTTTTGGTACCATTGGTGGTTTGTTGGGACTGGAAAATCATGACCAGAGCTAAATTGTGCTCCCTGGTTTACTTTGCACCAACTTTTAAGTTAAATCTATATGAAGGGATGTCTTTAGGTGTTATGCTGTTTAAAAACTCTTAATAGTTTTCTGCCTCCTTGACATTTGTACTGTTTTGCTAACAAAATCTATACTATTATAATATTTTTATTTATAGTGAATATATATAAAAATAAATCTAAAAGCTCAAGTGATTTGTGTTCTTTTGAGGTTAGAATTGTATAATAACAATTACTGTTATCACCTGATTTATGAGCTCAGGAAAGACTGCATCAAAATTATGGTTATTTATAATGCAGAATAGAGAAATTTAACGATGCCTTTCTCTAATCCAGTATCTTGGAGGCTTCTATTCTCAAAATTTAAAAGCAAATTAAAAATCTTGGTGTTCTGATAGTATATTAACTTTTGTAACTAGTTTGACCAAAAAGTAAGTCTATCTGACAATTTAATATCTAAAAGATATCCAATATGCCGCTGCAATGTAAAGACACAGATTTTTTTTGCCTCCATGGTGTTGAGATACTAAATCACAATACTTTAAGAACTCGCTCACCCATCAACATTTCAATGGTTGACCTAGATTAGAAGTCTTCAAAATGGTTTGAGTGTCTATCATAGCTCCAATTTTTAATATATATATATATATATATATATATATGATTTGCATATTACAAACAGGGGCAATAACTTACATCCATTTAAATAAAATCTTTAATAAACTAACTTTAATATAACAATTTGGTAGGTAGCCTAAGTTTAACCTCTAAGGAACAACTGTACCAGTGCATCAATGGAATTTTGATGCAGATCCAAGGTCAGCCCATGAGAGAGATGATGAAATATAAGAAGTGTCAGCCACGATGCTGATGGGGGGTGTCATGGATAAATTCATGAATATGCCAGAAGGTAAATCTTCAACCTCAGAAAGGAACCTTTCCAACTGACAACAACAATTAATCTAGGATAATGACAATTGAGTCATGGAAAAAATAATCAGACCCATTTAATAGATTATATTGTCTAAAGTTTTACATTCAGCAAGGTGCCATTGTTGGCTTATCAGTATTTTAAACTGTAAGTCAAGGTTCTAAAGGGGCTCAAAGCTGTAGATAAAAAACCGCCAAAGCAACTGTGAAATAGGAGTGTATAGACTATCTCCCTTTATTAAATCAAAAGTTCTGATATTTATAGGTCAGGTCAGGAGATGTCACCAAGAAGGTCTCCTTGGACCCTTTGAGCAAGATCTTCTAAATCATTCCAGATGACTGCTTGGTTGAGGTCTTCATTGCACTTCTTCCTCAATGACCTCATGACCACATTGGTCAGTGGCACCCTTTGTGAGGCATAGGGAGCCAGTAAACCAATATGAAAGGCATCTCAACAGGTTAGGCACACGTGATAATTGTGGTTGGGACCTTTCTATTCCATCTACTGTAGAAGGTGCCATATGCAAACAAGTTTATTTAACATCTGACTTTTCAATACTTGATTCAGAAGTGGGAATCTCAACTTGTTTGTATCTTAAATCGTGACAACACACCCCTAAAGTTACTGTCAGAGGGAGGTATATGACCATAGGAAACAGCCATGAACTTGGTTGACACTTACTCTGTTTTACATTTGCAATGGAAAACTCAGAGTTCACCTTATGTATAACGCGGTAGGGACCTGACCAAAGGACTTTGAAATTCGTTTTTTCAGCTTCCAGGTTGATGGTGATAGAAAAAGTCTAGATCTTCTAATTGGAATTTAAGTAGGGTGGGCCAACTAACATTAGGGTGGACCATTTCTTTTATGTAAATTAAAGTAGTCCATTTGGTAGCAAACGCTTAAAGTTAGATAATTTTATCTACTAAGGCCCTCATAGATAGTTTAAAGATTTTGGGCACTTAGGTTTCCAACATAGGTTGAACGCTGCATGATATATGGGGTTCACGTCTGTATAGAGCCTGGAAGAGAGAATTTTGACAATCCAATGATAGCTTATTTGATGAACCAATAAAACTCTAGACAAATAGTAATTCCAGCACATAGTAGTGGAGACAGCCATCTTTCTTAGAATTAAGATTAAAGTATCTATGAGGGCCTTAGTAGATAAAATTAGCACGTTTTAATGCCACATCAGTAGATGGATTATATGAGGCAGTAAAGTTTTGGTTAGTGCAAATAGAGTGGTTAGCTCTTGGATTACCTGAGAGGTAAAATTGAGTCCTCTGTCTGAGTGTAAAATCTGCGGTATCTATGCTGAGTGAAAGCAGATAAAAATGAAACAAGGCTGTAGCTATTGCAGTTAAGGTTGGCACAGAAATAGCTTTTACCAATCTGGTCAAATGGTCTATGGCTAAGAGAATATATTCATGCTTATGTAAGCCTGGGTAGTGGCCCACCACATCAATATTGACACCATTGATGGGCATCAATGGAGCCACAACATGGTGTTGATAATGAAATCTGGCCCAATCTTGTGTTTAACAAGTAAAACATACCTAGAGTACTTCATTAATAGTAATAACCAGCTAATCCCAATAGCATTGCTTTCTTAAACTTTCATGAATATTTTTCACTGCTCCATGTCTCACAGTTAAATTATTTTAAGAATGACTTAGTATGTGAAGAAGGGCATATATATGGAAGCCACTTTCCATCTACTTTTTTTTATAACATTCTCTCTTGAATTGAGTGTCTCTAGTCTTGTTTTGTAGCTCAGCTTAGACCTCAGGGGCCTCTAATTCCCACTTCTCAGGTTGTCCAATTAGTTCATACAACCAATTTTATTTAGGTATCAATATAGCAAGTATGTGGATCCATGAGAGACCTTTCACATTTTGGTAAATCACCTCAGTACATTGAATGATGGTGAAGTCATAATTCTGTAAGCGTAAGGCTTATCTTGCCAATCTACTGTCAGAGTCCCTATTTTTGTTGCAATCACAGGATCAAGGAGTGGTAAGTAATTTTAAAATGGTTCCATACAAATATGGGCATATATGGTTTATTGCAGTTGTTATAAAATTGGTGGAATTGCTAAGATATGCCATTAGGGTTTTTGCACAGGGTTTGACCCACTGAGCAATAGGACCAACAATATGAAGATTGTTGCCCTTCAAAACAACAAAATAAACTAATAAAATAATATGAAGCACTAGCTACCGCTATACTCTTTATTTAATATATTACACACAGCGGATACTCGCTGTTTTGCTCTTCTTAACTTATTAACAAACTCCTCTTCTTAATCATCTCATCTCGTCTATATTGCAATGACTTTGGTTGCTACTGCTTTTATGGATTAGTAATCTGATTCACCATATCTCATTGGTTCCATCGATTCTTCATTCATTAATTTCAAGATTGCCTAATTTGAGGCGATTCCTTAACAACCCAATATCACCTTACTTTGAGGCGCTCAAATAATCATTTATCAGTAAACTAAGCGGATCCAATCCATTCCGCCATCACAACTTAGGGCTTATTGTTTAGTCATGTCAGAATCGCGACATTAGCCCCCCTTTGACTGGATGATAAGGCTCCTATTGCCTATACGCACAGAAGAACTTCACATGCACTCAGTTGATGATCCAACTGCTAGCAGGGTCCTTGATAGTATATGCGTCCACACCTGTCTTTTCAATAACTTCAAATGGCCTAATCCAGATACTGTCCAACTTGTGTTTCTGGCCAAACCCATGTTGGTCATGGAAGAGAACCATATCACCTTCCTTGAACTGCGTTAACCCACTATGATGTAACTGATTAGCAGCCTGATTCCTGATCTTCTTGGCTAAGCTGAAAGAATATGCTTTAGTCTGCAGTTTGATCAGAATGTTTGCAAGGTTAATCAAATAGCAGTGTGGTTCCACTCCGCTGGTGTCTTCCACACATGAATAATGTAACGCTGGAAGAGCTGGGTGTCAGCCATATAGTAGTTGAAAGGGACTCTTACCCATGGAGGAATGGTAACTGATGTTATAGGCAAACACAGCAGTGAAAAGGATGGAGTCCAATCAGAAGGTCAATCCATTAATAATTTTAAGGATGTTCACCAGAGTCCCATTCATCCATTTGACCATTCCATTAGATTTGGGGTGGTATGGGGTCATTAGAACCCCGCGGATACCCATAAGCTCGTTCAGTTTAAGGAGGATGTGCGAGGTGAAGTTGGTTCCATTATCAGTGAGAATAAACTGAGGGCATCCGTGTCACTGAATAATGCACTCCATCACGAACTTGACCACTGTAACTTTCCCCAAATCTTGTATTTCCCCTTCTTTGACCCACCGGGTCAAGTGGTCAATAGCCACAATAATGTACTTGCACTGGTTGACTCTTGTTGGCAAAGGACCAATGACATCAATTGAAACAGTGTGCCAAGCAAAATGTGGTTTTACTACCCGGTGTGAAGTCTTATGGTGGAATGGCTTCTCCACTTGGCACTGATGGCAACAGGAAATAGTTTTGAGCACATCAAATCTCATGCTTTCCCAATAGTACCGAGGGCACAACAACTCCATTATCTTATGCACCTCCACCTTGTCTGGATGCCTTGTGCACGCTCATAATAATTCTCAGTCAGGCTGAGGGTCATGGAAATTCACCGTGGAATCACTAATTCACTTGTACAGTTCCCCATTCCATTGGAAGGTATTTGTTACATCTCATTTAATGCTTTGATCACTTGGGGTGGTTCATCATCATATTTTCTGCTGAGCATCTTATCATACATCACATCGCTGAGGTCTGCTGTCACCACAACAGTTGGCAATCGAGATAAAAAGTCAGCATTCTGATGCTTTACTCCTGGCCAATGAAGGATCTCAAAGTTATAAGCCTGCACCTTAAGAGTCCATCAAGCCAAACGGCCTTCAGGTTCTTTGAGGTTCTGCAACCAGCGTAATGATGCATGGTCTGTTACAACTTTTAAACTTTACCCCATCAGATAGACTCTGAATTGCTTATATGCATAGATAACTGCTAAGAACTCTCGCTTGGTCACAGTATAATTATGTTCATGGCTATTCAGGCTTCAGCTGCAGTAGACCAATGGGTGCTCCTCCCCTTTATAATATTTTTGTGACAAATCTGCCCCCACAGCGGAAAGAGATTCATCTGTCTGTACAATAAATTCCTTTTTAAAATTGGGGTAGTGTAACACGTGCGCACTAATTAGCGCCATTTGAAGGGTATCAAAGGCGCATTGGCACCATTCTGTCCATTCAAACATGGCATCCTTCTTTAGCAGCTCAAACAGTGGACCTCTGATACAACTGAAATTGAGTATGAAGCATTGGTAATAACCCAACATTCCAAAAAACACCTGAATGTCCCGCTTACTAGATGGCTTAGTCATCTTCTGAATAGCTTCTACCTTGGCTGGTTGGGGTCTCAGCCCAGTCACATCCACCACAAAACTGAGGTACTCTAACTGATCCTTAAAAAAGTGACATTTCTGAGGCTTGATCTTGATATTGGCCTCAGCCAGTCAGTGAAATACCTCTTCCAGATGGGTAAGGTGCTCAGTGAACATGCAAGAGAAGATGTTAATATCATTAAGGTACACAAGTACACATGACAGCTTCAGATCACCCAGAATGGTGTCCATTGCTCGTTGGAATGTAGCCGGGGCATTACATAGCCCTTGTGCCATACAAGTTGGCTGGAAAAGACCTTTGTATGTGATTACAGTGCATTTTTCTTGTTCCGCCATGGGTAACTCAATCTGCTAATAACCAGATATCAAATCCATTGCCAAGAAATAGCGAGCTTCACCTAACCAATCCAGTGCATCATCAATCCGTGGAAGAGGGTATAGTCCTTTTTGGTGATACTATTAAGCTTCCAGTAGTCAATTACTATGCGGTTAGTTCTATCCTTCTTCTTAACAATTAGGACAGATGAAGCCCACGGACTCCTAGATAATTCGAGCATTTCCTGCATTAGCAGCTTGTCAATCTCCGCAGTGACGACTTCTTCAGCTGCCCTTGGTTGGTGGATTGGCTGAGACCTGATGGGGGGATGATCCCCAGTGTCCAGCCAATGAACAACCCCCCAAGCGCACCCTAAATCATGATCATCAACAGCATTATCTCTTTGTACTTTTGAAATAAGGATTTTGCTTGATCTCTTTGATCTTCAGTTAGCCCCATTAAATTTTAACATGGTACAACTGCCATTACGCCAGGCTGCGTTTCAATGGGCAGGCCAAATTCATCCAATGAACTGAACTCATGAACCTGGAGGACTTCTTTCACTGGGATAAAATGTAATTATGCCACTATTTGGTGTCAGCGGATTTGCATTGGTTTATTCTGAAGATTAGCTACCAACACCTTGATCTCCCTATGTCCCAGAAGTATAATGCCTGGGGCCATGTGGGGCTTGAGCTATGATTGCTGATAAGGCCCAATGACCTCTCCATAAAGCCCAGCAGGCACTTCCACCTATAACTTGGTGTTATGATTACTTAGTGTCCAGAGGGAACAGATATAGAGCCCTAAGCTCTAAATGGTAGCCCTTGATATTCATAAATTTGATGGGGAAGGGCCCAGGTCCTGCACTTAAGTTGATGATAGCAAACTGAAACCACCCCATCACCATATGCAAGGTTAATGTGACTCATGTGTAATGGATCCTTTGGCATTCTGCTGAAAGTGAAGTATATTGGGATCCGCTGCCTCAGAATTTGAAATGTCTCTGCGGGCATATCAACAATAACCTCAAAGTGGTGCATAAAAGTAGTTCCAATTAAAAGGTCATAGTTATTGTTTGGTAGCACTATGGCTGGGGCTACAATGACAATTGACCCAAATTGCAAAGGTAGTGCACTATAAGCTCCTTCAGAGACCGTGCTTTCTGCGCCTGCGGTCCCATACACCATATGTGTCAGGGTAAAGCCTGACATTAGATGAATTCCTGAGATTTCAAATAAAAATCTTCATATCAAGAGGATTTGTGCTGAAGTTAGATTGATTATTTGCATATTAAATTATGATTGCAATGAGTTTCGCTCAGTTAATCGCTTAAATTACCCTAATTCAAATGATATTGAGTCAATTAATTGCACCAAAATGAATTTACAATGAGACTGAGACGATTCCCACTGCTTTCAAAATCACATGAAAGGCGCAACCCCATAAGCTCAAAAGAATTATAGTGCCTTTTATAAAATAGTCAATTAAGCTTAGGAAAGTCCAGGAAGTTGAATGGGATATAAAACTAGACTATTCATATGGTTAGTCTTTGTGGTCAATTCAATATTATCATATGCTAAACCCTTTAAGTACATATCTTCATTATATTAGTTCCATATACCGTATAGTAAACAAGCTATACATTCTAACCAATTATTCCATAAAACCTATAACCATGAGTGCAGAAACACCTATACCTGAACAAATCCCTCTTCCATTACTTTCACGTCCAAACATAGCCGGTGTACTGGATTTAACAGGAATGTGAGTGGTTGAAGCAATCCTTCCTTCTTTAGGGCTAAACCGCCCAATTGCCCTTGGCATTCTCTATATGGTACGCACTGCCCCTTTTTTATACTGGACCTTTAGCTCAGGGTTAGCAGGTTCACGGCTTGCTACCACAAACTGGGATAAAGTAGTACCAGTCCCTGACAATTTAACCGCCAAGTTTTACAAAGTATATCCTGCCGCGTTTTTGTTACTGAGAGCTATATCATTTGCTTTATTAATGAAAGGTTATAAGACATTGGCACGGATGTTTTTCTCAATAAAACAAGATGATATGACTTATAAAAAAGCAATAGGGCCAAGTCAAGTTCAAATAGTGACTGTGGCTAACCATGCGCCCATGAACTATCCTATGGTTCCATTGCCTATAAAATTAACATTAGCTGATGTGAAAGGAGGACTTACATTGTTGGGGGCTCATTTTAAAGCATATCCCGAGAACTACCCAGATGATGCACGGAAGGTAACGGCGGTGGGTTCTCAGCTCTCTGGAGATGCTTTGGGTTGGTTTACCAAAGCTTTGGAAGAAAATGAGAATTTGTGCATGAATTACAAAGAGTTTAAAAGCCAGTTGATGAATGCAGAAACTCCTGCTAGTACTAGATTACAGTCACGCATTACCTTGATGAACCTTTGGCAGGAAGGTCAAACTGTTGAGAGATATAAGCAGAAGTTTCTGGAGATCTTCCAGAAGACTGAATTAGATGATGAAATGGGAGCACTTACTTCAGACAAGGGTTAGAAAGTCATATGTCAGATTTGATAAGACACCACCCCATCACAATGCCTGTAAAATAATTTTTTGGAATCACTGCAAATCTGGTTATGGGTAGAACTCCCATGTGGCAAAAGTCTCCTTACAAAAAACAAATTACCAACATGAGCCATGAAGAATATCAACGTCATCACAAGGAAGGATTATGCTATTTTGCCATAATCCTGGTCATTTAGCTTACCAATGTCCAAAGAAAGGTAAAGCTTCATCAGTTTCCTTTGCAATAAAAAATGAACTCAATCTTACCCTGTTTTGCCTATACGTTTGATAATGGGAGATACTATATTCCATACTGAGGCTTTACTGGATAGTGGGGCCTCCAGGAACTTTATATCAGAGGGAATGGTAAAAAAGTTGGGAGTTCCAACTGGGACTAGAACACTGACCATAACCTGGGAAATGGGGAGCAGTCCATTGCCTACTGTTGTGCACATCCTATAAGTCTATTAGTCGGTTCTCTGAAAATTGAGATTGAATTTTGGATTCTAAGAGTACTCCCCAGCCTGTAATCCTTGGCTTTCCATGGTTAGGCCAGATGGAACTCCAACATGACTATGGCAGAAACACTGTCACAGTCAAAGTGAATGGAAAAGAGAAGAATGGGCGTTGAGTAAAGGTATGTTTCCAGGGTTGTATGCTACGGAATCTCCCAGGGTTCTATTGGAGGCATGTAAAGGGATAATTCCAGCATACCTTAAAGCATGGTCTGAAGTGTTTAGCGAAGAAGAGGCAAAGGTTCTGCCATCCCATAGCCTTTTTGACCATTCAATAGACTTGGTAGAAGGGAAGCAGCCTACTCATGGACCAATATATAGCTGCAACCAATGGGAACAGGTGGCATTACGCGAGTACTTGGATACTATGTTGGGAAAAGGTTTCATTCTAGTGTCTCAATCTCCATGTTCATCTCCACTTTTATTTGTAAGCAAGAAAGATGGAGGCTTGCAACCCTGCGTAAATTATCAAAAGTTGAATGATATCACCATAAAGAACAGATACCCTTTACCTGATGCTGACTACTTGAACGATCAGTTTTCTGGGGCTACTATCTTTTCAAAGGTGGATCTGAGGGATGCATTTAACCATATCAGGATTAAGGAAGGTGATGTATGGAAAACGGCTTTCAAGACGCGGTTTGGGTTGTTTGAGTATCTTGTCATGCCGTTTGGCCTTTGCAACGCACCAAGTACATTTCAACAAATGATCAATACAGTTTTGAGTGGGTATATGGACCAGTTCTGCATGACTTACCTGGACGATATTTTGATGTATAGCAAGTATCAAGAGGAACACCTTCGACATCTGCAATTAATCTTTAAGAAATTCCAGGAGTATAACCTTCATGTCAAGCTTTCAAAGTGTGAGTTTGCTCAGGAAAAATTTGAATTTCTTGGTTATGTTGTGGGAAGGAGTGGGTTTACCATGGCATCTAGCAAAGTAGATGCTATCACATCTTGGCCTACACCTAATAGCCAGAAGGAAGTTCGCAGTTTCTTGGGTTTGGCAAACTTTTGTAGGGATTTTATCAAAGGCTTTTCTTCTATTGCATTACCCTTGTTGACACGGCTCACATCAGATGGTGTTCCGTATAAATGATCCCAAGTGGCAGAAAAATCTTTTGCTGATTTAAAGTCTGCCTTTATTTCTGCACCAGTGTTGTCCATGCCCTACTATGATTAGCCCTTCGTGGTTGAGACTGACGCTTCTGGATATTCACTTGGGGGGTTTTATTGCAGGAGGGGGATAATAGTAGGCTTCATCCCATAGCCTACTATTCCAATAAATTTATCCCCGATGAATGTAACTACCCTACTTATGACAAAGAGATGCTGGCAATTGTTCAGACCCTTAAGCACTGGCGACGGTACTTGTGTGGGGCAAAACACCCTGTGAAGATCATGACTGACCATAAAAACCTGACATACTTCTTTACTCCGCGCCAGCTAAATCAGCGGCAAGCTAGATGGGCCCTTACCCATGCTGATTATGACCTGGAAATTGGATACAAGCCTGGGAAGGTTAATGTGGTCCCAGATTCTCTAAGTCGTTGCCCTGATTTAATGTCTGCAGAAGGGGAGATCACAGAATATAACACACAGGTTTTACTAAAATTATGGAACCCAGTGGATCAGCTCTCTCACATGATTTTGGTGGGATGGGAAGATAATATTTAAAAGCCCAGAAAGAAGATGCGTTTTGTCAAGGTGTGAAGGCTGACATGAGTCAGGATTTGAATAGTGGATGGTACCTCAAGGAATACTCTCTGAAAGGACGTTTGGTCTGTTGGAAGAAATGCCTTTATGTGCCTAAAGGGTCCCAACGAATGGAAATATTACGTGAATACCATGACTCAGGAATGGCTGGACATCCTGGACGAAATAAGATGGTAAACTCATCCAGAGAACTTACCACTGGCCTGGGCTGGTTAGAGATGTTAGTAAGTACCTGGCTGGATGTGAGATTTGTGGGCGTACTAAGGCTAGGAGGGGCCATCCTGAAGGTCAGTTGGAACCGTTGAAGTTTTCTCATAAGCCTTGGGAATCAGTTACCCTAGATTTCATCGTTGAGCTACCCCATTCTCAGGGATATAATTCATTTTTAGTGGTAGTTGACCAATTCACAAAAATGGCTCATTTCATTCCTACGACCACCAATGTAACAGCCAAAGAGACATCCCAGCTATTTATAAAGAAGGTTTTTTGATATCACGGAATACCCAAGGAGGTTATGTCTGACAGAGGCCCACAGTTCACTTTTTGCTTTTGGAAGCAGGTTATGTCAGATCTTGGAATTAAGAGATGCCTGTATACTGCATATCATCCCCAAACAGATGGACAAACTGAGAGGGTCAATCAGGTGCTGGAACAGTACTTGAGATGTTACGTGAATGCTGAGCAGGATAATTGGGTTGAGCTGTTACCAATGGCTCAGTTTTGTTACAACAACATGGACCATGCCTTTATTGGAATGTCACCTTTTAAGGCTAACTATGGCTATGCCGTGAGCTGGGAACCACTGCCAACTACTGAAGTGAACAATCCATCAGGAAGAGATTTTATGAAAGATATTCATCAGACCCAAGCATTATGTCAAGCAAATTTAACTCAAGCAGTGCAGACCTACAAGGATTTTGCAGATAAAAAAGAGTGCCCGGGAAGATGTTGGAAGTTGGGAGTGAAGTTTATTTGGATGCTCACAATGTTCCATTGGATGTACCATACTGGAAATTAGCCCATCGGCGTGTAGGACTATATAAGATAAAGGAGGTCATTGAGAAGGTTGCCTACTGAGTTGCTCTACCTGAAGAATGGAAAATTCATGACGTCTTTCATTGATCACTCTTGTAAAAGAAGGATGGTAGTTCATTACCTCATCAGAAATTTAAAAAGCGCTGCCCCCCTCTGATTGATAGTCCATATCCAGAGTATGAGGTAGAGGCTATAATTGGAAGACGTAAGCATTGTGGGACAATGCAATTCCTGGTCAAGTGGGTTGGATATCCTGCAGAAGAGAGCACTTGGGAGTCTGAGGAGAACTTAAAGAATGAAGGCAATCTGTTAAAAAATGGAAGAAGAAGGCCTCGCAGGTAGCTTCAGCCCTGGTGGGGGATGATGTCAGGGTAAAGCCTGACATTAGATGAATTCCTGAGATTTCAGATACAATTCTTCATATCAAGAGGATTTGTGCTGAAGTTAGATCGATTATTTGCATATCAAATCATGATTGCAATGAGTTTCGTTCAGTTAATTTCTTAAATTACCCTAATTTCAATGATATTGAGTCGATTAATCGCACCAAAATGAATTTACAATGAGACTGAGACGATTCCCACTGCTTTCAAAATCACATGCAAGGCACAATTCCATAAGCTTAAAAGAATTTTAGTTCTCCATTCAAATAATCAATTAAGCTTAGGAAATTCCAGGAAGTTGAATGGGATATAAAACTAGACTATTCATATGGTTAGTCTTTGTGGTCAATAAAATATTATCATATGCTAAACCCTTTAAGTACATATTTTCATTATAACAGTTCCATATATCATATAGTAAACAAGCTACACAGTCTAACCAATTATTCCATAAAACCTATAACCATGGGTGCAGAAACACTTATACCTGAACAAATACCTCTTCCATTACTTTCACGTCCAAACATAGCCGGTGTACTGGATTTAACAGGAATGTGAGTGGTTGAAGCAATCCTTCCTTCTTTAGGGCTAAACCGCCCAATTGCCCTTGGCATTCTCTATATGGTACGCACTGCCCCTTTTTTATACTGGACCTTTAGCTCAGGGTTAGCAGGTTCACGGCTTGCTACCACAAACTGGGATAAAGTAGTACCAGTCCCTGACAATATGATGCTCCACATCAGGTTTTAATGCCAGCTTTGCCACCAACTTTGTGGACACTATGTTGATTGGGGCACCTGTATCAATTATTGCATAACTAGGGTTTTTGCTACAACAGTGTCACAATAAGTAAACTCAGAATAAGATGCATTATGATTGTTTTAAACATGGGCTGTTTAACGCATTTTTTCCAAGGAAGCTCCTAATACCCTCCTCCACTTTAGGGTAATCTTTAATAATAGAGTTCACAGGGAGGGCTGCGTTAACCCTTTTAAGAGAAGCGCATCAGCATTTGAATCTGGTTCATCAGTAGAAAGTTGATTAAATATTTGACAGGCATAAGACTTTGGTTGCTCCTGGGGGCCTGCTTCCACCATGTCCATAAATTGCGCTTGTTTCAGCACATTCACCCCCTTAACCGGCTGCAGATAAAGAAAGGCATTCTCATACTGGGGAACTTTCACTGGATGTACTGGGATAAGTTCAATTGGGACGTTTTGAGTTAGAATAGCGGAAGTAGAGAGTCCCATCTCTACTCCGCTCTGACTTTTCCCTGATTGTACTGTTCCTGCGGTAGGGAATGAACCTGACGATAAAGATAACTTCTGGTCAAGTGCCCAGAGTGATCGCACAAGAAACAATTAATCCTGTAAGATCTGCGTCCATGATTGTTGAGAAATGGGCCACCCCAAAAGTTGGGCTGGGGTCGAGCAGTGTAAACAGACCCTTCCAAATAGTTGAACTGCTGGTGGCAAATCCGCTTTAGAGGAGGCATGTAGTGATAATAAGGCTGGGGGTTACTAAATGGACGCTGAACTGGAAGAAATAACTTCCCCAATTAAGAAGGTCCAGCAGTGGAGAGGATATGGCTCCGCTCTATTTTGAGTGGAGGGAAGGTAGTTGCAACCAGCGAAAGATTTGAACGAGTTTAAGCAAAGGTATACCAACTTCTAAATATGGAGCCATGGTATTGAAAAGCTCACGGTATAATTTCACAGTGGAGGTCAATGCTATGCATACATCTGATTTGGTTAAAATTCCTGCCTCAATTAACACATGGGCTTTCACCATAAATCAATCAGAAAATGTGGTGAGGGTCTCATTATGCTGAAACCCAATGATTAAGAACTCAGCCTTCCGCTGTGCCATTTTCCATAGTACCTTCAAATAACCACAACACAGCATCTTTCACTTTTTGATAGGGAGCGGAACTGGTGGGAAGATAGCAAGTAACTTGGTCAGCACTTTTGACATCCAATATGGATATTAATAATTTGGCTTTTTGTCAATATGAAGCTCCTTCTACTGTAAACTCAAATTGCTTAAAAAATCCATGGTATTTCCATTGCAATCAAATGGAGGCAGCTTATCAATACAAACCTCCTGTAGAAACTCCTTCTTCCACTGGAGCATAGCACCCAAGGCAAGCTTGAGTTCTGCATATTTAATGGTTGTGGCATCTTGAAAAGACTCCTTGCCAGAGCAAGCCTTATAGGACATGGCCAGTGACTGAGGAATGTTGTTGGTAATGTAATTAATCAATGGGCCCCATGTAGTGAGCACCAATGTTATAAAATTGGTGGAATTGCTAAGATATGCTGTGAGGGTTTTTGCACAGGGTTTGACCCACTGAGCAATAGGACCAACAATATGAAGATTGTTGCCCTTCAAAACAACAAAATAAACTAATAAAATAATATGGAGCACTTGCTACCGCTATATTTATTTAATATATTACACACAGCGGATACTCGCTGTTTTGCTCTTCTTAACTTATTAACAACCTCCTCTTCTTAATCATCTCATCTCGTCTATATTGTAGTGACTTCAGTTGCTACTGCTTTTATGGATTAGTAATCTGATTCGCCATATCTCATTGTTTTTATTGATTCTTCATTTATTAATTTCACGATCGCCTAATTTGAGGCGATTCCCCAACAACCCAATATCGCCTTACTTTGAGGCGCTCAAATAATCGTTGCTCATAGTAAACTCAGCGGATCCAATCCATTCTGCCATCACAACTAAGGGCTTATTGTCCATTCATATCAGAATCGCAACAGCAGTAGTATCACTAGGCCTTTCATTCAGTAAAACTATAGTTTTGGTCTGCCTTGCTCAAGTTTTTGCTATAGTAGGCTATGGGATGGTCAATTTGATTCTTATTGTCTAAATCAAAGATGGCTTAGACTGCAACATCATTACTGTTGGTCAATAACAGAAATGGGCAATCAAATTACAGATATTCTAGGATAAGCTTCATACAAAGGGCAGTTCTCAACATATTAAAGGCCTGCTTTTGACCATGTCAGCATTCAAAAGGAACCTTTTTTGTAAAAAATAAAAAGAAGCTCAGCTAGGCCAGCAAACCGAGGGATATACTGAGAGATAATAACACAAAATTCTGAGGAATTCTTAGATATCCCTCAGGCTCTGGGTGCATGACATCCTCTTTTATTTGTTACAACTTTATCAAAAATTGGCTGGATGTTCTGCTTTCAGACCTTATGTCTGAGGAATTCCATCTTTGGATTAAAAGAAGGAGCATTACAAAGGTTTGAGTTTAAGAGAGGCCTTCCAAAAGAAGTTAAATATATTCATGGAATGATCCAAGTGACCAAAAACGTTCATGAGAATACCATAATATTGTCAAGGTAGACAATGATACAGGACAATTTTGAGTCTCCCAGGATTCCATACATGGCCCATTGGAATGTGGTGTGCACATTAAAAAGCCCTTGGGCCATCCTGGTTGACTTAAACAGTCCTTCTTTAACAATAAGAGTGCACTTAGGTTAATCTATAGTTGCCAGCTCTACTTGCTAGTACTCTCTGGCAAGATCCATCAGAGTAATGAGACCCAGAAAGTAAGTGGAGCAAATCATTGATATGAGCCAGTGGGTAGCTATCTTTTTTAGTGATATAGCTAAATCTTTGATAGTTTATCACCACCTGATGACTACCATCCTTATTTTGGACTAGCAAGTGAGATGAGACGCAAGGGCTATAAGAATGCATTAGCAATCCAGAAACCTTAATTGTTCAAGTTCAACATCCTTTTGAGATTTTTAACCTTTCTCTTCCAACAGGGCTGTGACAGGATAGGTTTAGCATCTCTAGTCTCAACGTGATGCTGGACACCCTTCATCTTCCCAAAATCATAAGTAGAGGTCAAGAAAGGGTCAGAGTATTCTTCTTGTAACAGCTCAACTTGGGATCATTGTTCACTGATCAACTTGTCACCAATAAATTCATCCATCAGGGCTACCAAAGGATGGGAGCTCCAGTTCACAATCTTGTAAACTTTCAAAGCTATGTACATCATTGACTTTTTCCACAGGCAGTAAGTGAACGTAAGCGACCATCATATTGGGTCCAACTGTTTTATACATATTAGTTAAATTCAATAATAACACCAATATGGGCTCAGCGTAAATGGGATCTAGGATCCCTGGGCAGGTATGGACTTTCTTTACTGAGGGATATTCCATCCCTTAAATCTCAAATGGATGCCTTGACAAAATATTAACATGGACCCTAGTTCAGGATATAACCTGGTATCTGTTTAGTATAGCAGTTTACCTGAGTAGATGAAGTGACATACCCTCATATCCGTCCACTACAGGAGGGGGTATTTTCACAAATGAATCCCTTACATGATACTATATCCAATTAATCCAATCTTCGTTTTCCAAAAAGGAAGGCTTGAGCTTTGACCATCATCTTAGTATCTCAAGAGGTCTCAAACACCAATGAAATTATATGTCCCAAGAGGGAAAGTACGTCATCTTAATGTACTATGGTATAGTAGTTGTGGAGAAACTGAGTCACTGAGAGAATTTAATAGCTGGGTTTTCCAGGGCGACAGCTGAGGTATTTAACACCAATCTGCCAAATTGGATAGACAATGATGAATAAGCTCCAGTAGGTCAGTACATTGTGGTCCAGCTATGATGTACTCCATATAGTGGGGTAAGTCAGGGGTAACATTAATGTGTTTCATTAACTTTGATGAATTAACGTTTACAGGAGAGCTGCTGTTAATAATAACATGAACAAAACCTTATTAACCCAAAAAAACTTGAGTTATCAAGCTCTTAAATTTAGGAAGCTGAGTGAGAAACATAGGAGAATCATTTGAAAAAGAGTAAGCAGTATCATGTTGTTTATTATCATGTGGTACTAATTTGTTTCTTCCAGGTACAAAAACGTCAGAATTGGTATAAGTAGTCAAAGTATTTTGAGAAGTTGTAGGGGGGCCAGCATGGAGTGCCTCATCTTTCATTATGACTGCCCTTTTACCATCTCTTTGGAAATTCTCTTCCAGAATTGGCATTATGGAAGAATCCATTGCCGCTAGTACTAAAAAAATAAGACCATCTAGTACTAAAAAAGAATCCATTGCAATAAGTGCATTAAGGCTTTAGATTTTTTTGATCCTTTTAACATTTGATAACACAAACATGAGGTCATCTGGTGGAGGCTGAGGTAGATGCCTTATAAACCAGGGTTGAAGCTGGCATCTCATTATTGCCTCTTTGATCCTCTGGATACAGTTAAAGTTACTATTGCATCTGATCATATGTAACTAGGTTTTGGAATAAAGTCCTAGGGTGGAGATCACTGCAGTTATAGAATTGTCTAGAGTGATTCAGTTTGTGATATCAAGGGCTGAGCTTGGGCATAGGACTGACTGACAAATTTTATTTCTTTTCTCCCTTATTCAAGTGGATAGCCATGAATGCCTGCTTTTGATTGTCAAGGGTCTAATTGCTGCAAAAGTCTTGAATTAAAGGGGTACAGATTTGATCTCACATATGGCAATACTTCATAAGAGGAGGCATGATTTTGTGAGCATGCAATTCATAAAAGAGTTAATATGCTTTATCCTCTTGACTTCAATTGCTTCCTTCATAGAGCTCTCATAAACATACATGAAGAAGGCTATACTCTTTTAGTTTGGGGAGAATCTCTCTTTAACTAGGGTTAAAGTTAGTTACAATAGATGCAAAGAGTGTGTTGATGGTATGAATGGAGCTGGCTTAAAAACTTCAGTTTCCAAATAAACTAATGAGCCTTCTGATTCAATTATCAGTGCAACCCTTCCAAGACATATTGAACTTCTCTTAATATTATGTCAGGGAAGTAACGGAAGTTTTAAGGGTTAGTAGTTCTTTTAGGGCTTGAGTCTTGGCATGTTGTACCAGGAGATGATCCTTGCAACTGCTTAGACAAGTTTTATAACTGCAACAAGGTCATTTGAGTTAAGTGAGACAATCATTAGTCACCCTAGTGAATGCACTAAGATTTTCCATCTAATATGACAAGGCATTGATCATGACTCTGGGATCCAATGGGACTCCATCTAGGCGGATATTACACCCATGGGCTACATTTCTTATCTAATCTTAAAAAGATGCAATTGCAGTTTGGAAGCCTTGCTTCCAAGACTTGTTTGGATTGTCAAGAGCCATAATAAAGGAACAAGATGGCCCTTGGGGCCGCAGGGACCTTCAGGCTCTTCTGGATTATAAATCCCAGGAAATCTTATGAGAGGCTATTTTTTGATAGCATTGTTGCAGCACCCAAAGAAGGGCTTCATTTTGTCAGTACAATGACACCGAGAAGATTCAAGGAGTAGTAGGTTCTGAAAGAGCTGGTTCAAATGTAACCAAAAATCCTGTCATACAACATAGCAAGCTGGCTATGGGCTTCATTGATTAGTCAGCAATTGTCTATATGACATCTCAGTTATTGTGGACAAACAAGGAGGGGAGTTTTCAATTTTTCTTAAATTGTTACCTGAAGTTCTTTGATGTCTAATCCTTATTTAACTTTGCGCCAGCGTCTTCCTAGTGGGAGTTTTTGTCAATGAAATTAGTATTTTGTCTCTTCTTAGCAAGATTATTTCTTTGGTGAGGTAAAAATTGCACTTTGGCATAAATTGACAAGATAATTAAGTCAAGCATAATTTATTTTATTAGATAATTTAGGGACATTTATGATCTTCAAGTGGGTATGCTCTCCATGCAGATATCAACCCTCAGGATTGACAATATATCACATATACCTCAAGCTAGCTTTGAATAGAGTTCAGGAAAGAAGATAGCATAAAAAGGGCTAGAATTTACTATCCTAGACCTTTTATATAATGGAGGAAATTCTACCAAATAGGTAGAAGGGTATAATAGGTAAAAAAGTTAGGGATAAGGCGATATAAGGCTAAAAAAGCCTTGGTTCCTACCAGATGTGGAGCACTAAATGGTGAGTCATCCTAATTTGTTTAATGAGGCATTGTGGCATTATAAATTGTTAAATGCTTTTTAGATTAATATCAAGAATAATTTTAGGCCTTAAGCCCATTAAAGCATCAATCAATAGATATACATAGGCTGAGATTGCCTAAATAAATATTTAATTCATAAGCCTAAGGTTGAGGCTTCACATCTATTAGGGCAAATTCCAACAGTGTTGTAGAAATATACATCATTTTAATGCAAGCCATGAGTAAGTCCCAACTGCCAAGCTACTTTGTAATGATGCACTCCTACTACATGAAGGATATGGCGAACGACCAGATGACAAAACTCTGGAGGTATCATTCAACTCTAAGGGTTAATTCTCCTGAGGGCAGTTCAGCTGAGAAATATAAGTCCTACATTGTAGAAGGTAAAATAGTAGCTCAGGGTTTACTGGAACAGCCTACCACAGAGTAAATACCATTTGATAATTATTGTATAATATTGTTTATATCTTAATGATGAATTCAATACTTGGTTTGATCAACAGAAGGTAAAGTAAACTCAGATGTGTCCCAAAACCTTGCACTCAAAGGCCTCAAGGGGACACCTCATATTGGGAAGTGTTGATCCATTGGGTTAAACTCCTCACCCAACACACAGATTTATTCTCTTGACTAAAATATTATCCAATTTTTGTAATAGATGTTTTCATTACATACCTTGGAGGCCCCTTTAGTGAGCAACACTTTTGTTGGATCATCAGTACTCTATATTGTAAGCCAAGGGTCAAAGGGGACTCAAAGCTGTAAATAAAAAAATGTCAAAGCAACTATAAAGAAAAGTATATTTTATCTTTTTACTAAATCAGAAGGTTTTGATATTTATAGGTTGGGTCAGGATACGTTGCCATAAAGATCTCCTTAGATCCCCTCATTCAGGGTCTTCCAAATCAATATGGGACAACATTTCAGTCATGGTCTTCATTGTTATCCTTAATTATGATCTCATGACTGCATTGATCATAGGCGCCCTTTGTGAGATGTAGGGAGCTAGGAAGCCAATTTAGAAGGCATCTCCACAGGTTCTTACACATGTGAGGATTCTGATATGGACTTTCTGATAAATCTTTTTAACTTTTGGCAGATATGACTTGTTTCCACTGAACGAGTTGCACAGGGTTTAGCACACTGAGCAACGGCCAAACAATATGGAGATCGTTGGTCCCTCAAATAAACGTAATAAACTTATATAATATATAAGGCAATTGCTAGCTTCGCTACTTTTATTTAATATGATCTAACCGCAGAACCTCTCTGCTTATGCACTATACTTACTCCTACTCACTTCTTCTTTCTTCCTCTCTTTTCTTCTTCTAAAAAGCCTCTCAACTTCTCTCTCTCACTCAACCCTTAACTGTCATGGATGTGGCTAAGAAGAACTAGACTGGGCTCCCAGTCAGGGTGCGCGAGCACCTAGTGGAGGGCCCAGAATGCCAGAGGCATAGCAGTCCAAGTGAGTAAGGTAAGTGGGGATCTACGGGACATGTGAGGAAAGCAAATGTTCAATATCATACTGAAGGCCCCCAAGGAAAACCAGATGGTTGCGTTGGGGGCAACCGTGAGTCTTATAGGGCAACCCCCAAGGGCGGGAGAGGCAGGGAGGATGACGACTCCTCCAGGGATCCTGTTGCTGGCCTTCAGAACTTGAAGGAGAGGCTTGTACACCACTGGGAGGCGGCACAGAGACCGCCACGTTTTTAAAAAATGTGGGTAGAAGTGGAGGAAACCCCATAGGAGGGGCTGGAACTGAGTTTTCCCAAAAAGGGACACTCTAAGTCCCGCTGGTGAGCTGGACCTGCAGTGGCAGGGGCGGCGAATGGAGCCAAACCCATGTACAGTGGGCCAGGGACACCTTGAGACCGCTCCCCTAGGGAGAAGACTTGGCGGGCTCAACGTCCAAATAAATGGAAGGGGCTCCATTTAGTGGACGCAAAGGAATGAACGGAACAGTGGGCTCACCTTTGGGGGCAGGCCAGATTGTCACATCGACGATCTACTGCCACATGGCAGGATCAAGCGACCAGATAATCCAGTATGCAAACATTAGGAAAAGGATCTAGGCAACGGCGCGCTTTGTCAGATCAAATGACGGAATCATGTTTAAAGTTGTGTTAAAGCGGGTGGAGTCTGCGACAATCTAAGCAGATTCTCAGATTTATTTTGACAAAGGCTAAAAAGAATGAACCAACAACTGCCCTTGGTGGGGCCAGTTGCCTTTTAAATGGTTCAATAAGCATATGGAGGTATTGGGAGATTGGTTGTTTGGGGAATGAGGAGGGAATTCAGTTGGCTAACTCAGAGGGGGTTGAAAGGCAGCTCCCAATTCAGCAGAAGCTTAGAAAACTTTTGCAAATTTTACCAACTTCTTGTGACCAAGCCAAATTGATGCTGCTGATCCAGGTCCTGATGACTTGACTCAGCCAATTCGCACAGCTTGGGCATTTTGGATTCATCTCAGAAAGCAGAGGTCCATGGATTGGGTTCATTATGATTCTGTCTGATCCCACAATTGGGCAGCTCATACAATCCAAACCTCCTGGAACTGCCTCAGAATGTCAGACCTGATGATCTGAGCTGTTTGCACCCAGGTTTCTGATCTGAGCTGTGTTCAAATCTGGCTCCTGAACCTGACTGGCCCAAACCGGCCCCCCAGTTCAGAATTTACTGACTGGGCTCTGACAATGGGAATTTCAATTTCCCCAATTTTTGGCCATGCCTGGCCTGAGGAGTGGGTGGCCTCCAGACCACCTCTATCATCCTACCAGGATTGAAGAGGAGGGAAGGGGTGGAAGTGGGAGGGTTTTGGGGAGAAAAGCCATCACTGAGCGCTCATCTATCACGTGGGCGAGGTCACCCAGCTGTGCCAGAGGGTCCACAGGAACCTTGAGGCCCCTCTTCATCCAGAAAGGGTGCTGAACCCTATCCAGCTTTAAGGGCTGGTCCCCAAGACTTACACTACCCTTCCCTTTTTTTGACAGTGAGGATCCCACCCTGGGGGCATGGACCAAGGCGTAGTTCTTGTGGCACTCTGGTAACTTTTTTGCCAGGATGGCCGCGATCTCCTGGGAAGGGCGGGGTGCAGTCAGGTGGGAGGCATGGAATTCCTCGATCAGATCCCTGCAGTTTGTACAATTGCACGCGTTCACCCAGTTGTTCTCATATGAGGGGTACCCTTTCCAGGCGACCAAATACTGGATGGTCCAGTAGGTCCTGTGGGAAGCTACAATGGCCTCCACCTCCGATTCCTGGGATTCCTCAATGACAATTGGCCTGCGGGACGTTGGCCTATCCCCCTTAAAGGGGGTCAGGAGGGAGGTATGAAAAACATTGTGCTGATTCCAGTGTGCGGGCAGCCTCAGGTAATAAGCTCTGTTGCTTAAATCCTTTTCAACCTTAAAAGGTCCTGAGCACTTGGCTGAGATCTTGTGAGTGGGGGCCTTCATGGAGAGGTTGCAATTATATAACATGACAAGGGAACCAACCATGATCTCATGGCCTAGAAGACGCTTCTGATCAGCAAACTTTTTGTAGTCCTTGATGGACTTTGTCAAGTGTTCGCGAACCAGGTTATGCATCTTGTGGAGAGATCTCACATGTTCCTTGGCAGCCAGAACTTCTGTGGAGAGTTGATGACCAATCTGAAATGAGGGGTTATACCAAAGGTGGCCTCAAAGGGAGAAAAGTTGGTGGAGGAATGGAGAGAGTTGTTATATGTGAACTGTGCTAGAGGTAGATCCTTGGCCCAGGTATCTTGTGAGGCTGTCGCATAGCAGCGCAAGTACTGCTCTGGTACCTGGTTCACCTGCTCAGTCTGCCCATCGGACTGGGGGTGGTAAGCAGTGGATTGACAGGGCTTGATGCGGAGGAGGGTCAGAATCTCTTCCCAGAACTGGGCCATGAACTGGGGTCCCCTGTCACTCACTATCTCCTTGGGAAGACCAAACATGGCAAAGACATGATTGATAAATAAATTTGTGGTCTCCACCACCATAATAGAAGAGAGGCAGGGGATGAAGAGTGCCAACTTGGTAAACTGATCCACGACTACCATTATGGCATTGGAACCACAGGAAGGTGGGAGCTCCATGATGAAATCCACTGAGACTGAGGTCCATGGTCCCTCAGCCTGCTGCAAGGGGTGCAACAATCCCTTTTTCCCATAATAATCAGATTTTGCCTGGGCGCAGGTGACACAATGAGAGATTCAATCGGGAATGTCCTTTGAGGACCCAGGCCAACTATAGGTTCTCTTTATGAGGTCAGCACACTTTCTGATACTGGGGTGGCCAATGGTCTGGGGGACGTGGTGTTTCTCAATGACTCGACTGCATAAGGAAGGGGGAACCCAAACCTGACCATGGAACCAGATTGTCCCATCCTGTAAGGTATATGGGGTTTTCTTGCGGTGCATGGACTCCAATTCATACAGAAGCTCAATTTCTTCTGGGAAGCAGGTTTGGGAAGCGAGGACACATGGGAGGAGTGGAGTGGCTGGGTCTACATCAGCAAAGGATATGACAGGAGGAGCCAATAAGATGATTTGAGAGGGAGGCACCACTGTCATAAGGTCCAAGGGGTCCTCCTCCCCATTTGGGAACAGGGAGGGGTTAAGGCTGAGCATGTCCGGCAAGACATTTGGTGGGCCTTTGATGAGTTCATACTTAAACTGGAACTCACAGAGGTCTTGATACATGTGGGTCTGCTGGTGACCTAACTTCTGAGTTTTATAATTATAAAGCAGGGCCTTATGGTCCATCCAGACGGTAACTTTGTGCAGGGCGCTCTGCAGGAGATATTGCCAGTGCGTGAGCGACCACGCCACTGCCACTAGCTCCTTATTGTATATCGGCCAAGCCTGCTCAGTTGTGGTAAGCTTCTGGGAGTAATAGGCCACTGGGTGCTCAACTCCCTCGTGCTCCTGCAGCAGCATGGCACCCACTGCTTCTGGAGAGGCATTGCAGTCTACTATGAAGAGCTGGGATGTGTCAGCATGCTGCAAGACAGGGGCTGTGACAAAACCTCCTTGATACCCTCAAACGCCTGCTGGCACTCAGAGGACCATATAAAGGGAACGTTCTTGCTGGTGAGGGGATGCAATGGAGCTGCCAGTTGAGTGAGAGATGGGGAAAATTTCCTCAAAAAGGGTGACAGTACCCAGAAAGCTGCAAAGCTGCTTTTGGGTGGTTGGGGTAGGCCAAGACTGAATGGCCTCCAACTTGCTGGGGGGGACAGAATACTCATTCTTCAAGACAAGATTACCTAGGAAGGTAACCTCATCCCTGAAGAATTCGCACTTGGAGGGCTTTACAAAAAGCCCTGCCTTTTGGATGGCCGCCACAACTGCTTTGAGATCCCTGACGTGTTGTTCAGGGGTAAGGTAATGGACCAGGATGTTGTTGATATAGAACACCGCATAAAAGAAATGCAAGTCCCCCAGCACATCATCAATCAGGCGTTGGAAGGTGGCTGGCGCATTCTTTAAGCTGAATGGCATCACCCTGAACTGGAAAAGGCCCCGGTGAGTCCAGATTGCTGTGAGCCACTCCTGTCCCCTCGCCACCCTCACCTGATTGAAGGCATTAAATGGGTCCAACTTCGAAAAGAAACAAGACTTGGCGATGGCCTGTGCTATGCTCTGCTCTAAGGGCAAAGGGTATGGGTCTGGGACAGTGATGTTGTTAAGGTGTCCATAATCAACGCAGGGGCGCAGGGACCCATCTGCTTTTCTGGCTAAAACTATGGGGGAGGCAATCGGGGACATCTTCTTGATGAGCCACCCCTTCCCTAGCATGTCGTCCAACCAACTGCTGAGAGCCCTATCTTCCTCCTCTGTATAAGGGTAAAGGGGGCAGTTAATCTTGACTAGGTCAACTGTCAAGTGGAACATCAAGTCATACTCGGAGTGGGATGGGAGCTTAGTTGCCAGGGACATGTCGAAGATGGCCCTGTATGGAGCTAAGCATGGGGGAAAATCTGGAGGGAGGTTAGCTAGACTGAAATCTGGTGGGGCGATGGAACCGAGGGATGTACCCTGGGAAAGGGTTTTCAACAAGAGAATCTCACCACTCAACTTGAGGTTTTTAAACAACATGGAGTTGGTGGCCAGATTGATATGAACTTGTTGGCGGCGCCACCAGCCCACCCCCAAAATTACAGGATAAAGAAAATTTTGTAACGCCAAGAAATGGTTAATGAACCCAAAGTCATGAATCAAGAAGTGCAATGGCTGTTGGACGCGGCGGGACATCAAAGTCTCAGATGAGGCGCACAGAATAAAGGAAGCTTCGTACATCACTAGATTTAAGGACTGGGCCATGGCGAGGTCAACGAAGTTACCCGCTGCCCCAGTGTCCAGCAGGGCTTGCACCATGACTACCCTGGACTCTGAGGGAAAGATAATTGGAAATAAGAAGTATGCTTGGTCCTCTTTATTGGGGTGAGCTAGAGAAAGGGCACCTGAGGATGGCCTGTAACCCAACATCAGAAGAGACTGGCCCAAATCCGCAGGAGTAAGGCGTGGCTGATCTGGGGTCTCCAACACCTCCTTGCTCCACATAGTTAAATGGGGGTTGATACGCACCACCCACTCTCGCCAGGGGGATACAGGTTCGCCCTGGGGAACAATCTCATCACACTGAGCAACCTCCACCCCCTGGGGGACGATCTCATCACCCTGAACAGACTCTGAACACTGGGGACCCAATGATTCAGCCTCCTGATCTGAGCTAGGGGCCGGCAGTATCATCAGCAGGGACTCCCTTTTGGGGAAGTCCACTAAGGATGCCCCTGAGGGGGAACACAAGGCAGCTAAACCAGGGGGACGCTTCCCCTGGCCACTTCCACTGGCAGGAGGAGGCGCAGCACGAGGTGCCTTGGGAGTGGTGACAAGATAAGCTGGATTGTGCCAGGGCCTGTCCTCAATTGTCTGAGCCACAGAAAATGTGACCTCTAAAGATCCAGGGAGGGGATCCCAAGCAGTATGGGCCACCGCACCGGGATCCAGGGCCGCGTGGAATGCAGAGACAGTGATTTTGACCGGAATGGGGACCTTGAGAGCCAGGACCACAAAGGCCTCATTTAAGGAGGCCAGGTCCGTGGCTGCCTGTCCCAATGTAAACAAGCGGAGGAGGCGCGCTGGTCTTGATTCAGGGGCCTGGACCGCTGAGGTAACCAACGCCAACAAGGGGTGGGGTTACCCGGCTTTGCAGCAGAGAGGAACACTATCCTGACCCAACGGCGGGCATCCCCATCCAGGGCGTCCAGGAGGGCCACGCTCTGCTGTGCATCAAAGGGGAGTGACGACTTCCCCTCATCAGCAGTGAGACGCACCTGGATCTCTGCCAGGGCGCCCAGGACTTGATCTGCCACCTCATCAGAGGGGACAGGGGGAACCACTAACCCTATTGCATTTTCTAAGGGAGTAACACACTTTGTTGGTGCCTGGTGGGCTGAGGACCAGTTCAGCCAAGCCTGGCAGCAAGCCCAGATGAATGAGGCTACCACCCAGCAGGAGAAGGCCAGGTCACAAAGGGAAGGCACACTCAAAGTGAGGGCATAGGCCAGCGCATTGCCCATCCCAGCGAGGAGGGCAGAGAGGGCCAAAAATATAGATCAGTTCATTATGTCACAGATGCAGCTAATAAGAACTAGACTGGGCTCCCAGTCAGGGTGCGCGAGCACCCAGTGGAGGGCCCAGAATGCCAGAGGCATAGCGATCCGAGTGATTAAGATAAGTGGGGATCTATGGGACACGTGAGGAAAGTAAATGTTCAATAACATACTGAAGGCCCCCAAGGCAAACCAGATGGTTGCGTTGGGGGCAACCGTGAGTCTTATAGGGCAACCCCCAAGGGCGGGAGAGGCAGGGAGGATGACGACTCCTCCAGGGATCCTGTTGCTGGCCTTCAGAACTTGAAGGAGAGGCTTGTACACCACTGGGAGGCGGCACAGAGACTTCCACGTTGTTGGTAATGTGGGTAGAGGTGGAGGAAACCCCATAGGAGGGGCTGGAACTGAGTTTCCTTAAAAGGGGACATTCTAAGTCCTGCTGGCGAGCTGGACCAGCAGTGGCAGGGGCGGCAAATGGAGCCAAACTCATGCACAGTGGGCTAGGGACACCTTGAGACCGCTCCCCCTGGGGAGCAGACATGGTGGACTCGACGTCCAAATAAATGGAAGGGTCTCCATTTAATGGACGCAAAGGAATGAATGGAACAGTGGGATCACCTTTGGGGGCAGGCCAGATTGTCACATTGACGATCTACTGCCGCGTGGCAGGAATGAGAGACCAGATAACCCAGTCTACAAACATTGGGAAAAGGATCTAGGCAACGGCGCGCTTTGTCAGATTGAACGATGGAATCATGTTAAAAGCTGTGTTAAAGTGGGCAGAGTCCTTGACAAACTAAGAATATTCATGGATTTAGTTTTGACAAAGGCTAAAAAGAATGAACCAACAACTTCCCTCAGTGGGGCCAGTTGCCTTTTAAACAGTTTGATAAGCATAGGGAGGTATCAGGAGATTGGTTGTTTGGGGAATGGGGAGGGGATTTGGTTGGCTAACTTGGAGGGGGGTGAAAGGTGGCTCCCAATTCAGCAGAAGCTTAGAAAATTTTTGCAAATTTTCCCAATTTCTTGTGACCAAGCCAAATTGATGCTGCCAATCCAGGTCCCAATGACTTGACTCAGGCAATATGCATGGCTTGGGAATTTCAAATTATCTTGGGAAAGCAGGGGTCCATAGACCAGGTTCATTATAATTTAGTCCAATCCCACATTTTGGGTGGCTCATATAATCTGAACCTCCTGGAACTGCCTCAGAACGTCAGACCCAATGATCCGAGCCATTTGCACCTGGGTTTCTGATCTGAGCCATGTTCCGATCTGGCTCCTGAATCTGACTGGCCTGAACTGGCCCCCCCAGTCAAGAATTTACTGGCCAGGCTCTGACACTGGGAATTGCAATTTCCCCAATTTTGGCCATGGCTTGCCTGGGGAGTGGGTGGCCTCCGGACCCCCTCCAAGCCCCCTGACGTGAACCACCTCCCTCAGACCCCCTCTATCAATCCTACCAGATTTGAAGAGGTGGAAAGGGGTGGAAGTGGGAGGGCTTTTGGGAGAAAAGCTGTCACTGAGCGCTCATCTATCACGTGGGCAAGGTCACCCAGCTGTGACAGAGGGTTCACAGAAACCTTGGGTCCCCTCTTTATCTGGAAAGGGTGCTGAACCCTATCCAACTTCAAGGGCTGGTCCCCAAGACTTACATTAACCCTCAGTACTTTTCAACAGATTTGACACATTTTGCTTAGTCAATCTCTCTTTGCTATCAATGTAAAGTTCATTTAATCATTGAGGCTTCAATGGAATTTCCTTGTGTACTGAACCCTAATTGATTCAATCAATTCACTTCACATTGCTCAAGCCTATTACTCGCCCTCAGAGCTCACTTCGCATCTAAATTATGATCCACCAGAACACTAGCATATCGCCCAGTCATATTGAAATATTGACATTACCCCCTTGACTGAATGATAAGCGCCTATTGCTTGTAGGGCCAAAGGAACTTCGCGTGTACTTGGTTGATTATCTGACCACCTGCAGGTTCCTTAATGGTGTAGGCGTCAGCCCCGGTCTTCTTGATGATCTCAAATGGTCCATTCCATATACAGGCGAGCTTGTTCCTTCTTCTGAACCCATGTTGGTCATGAAACAGGACCAATTCCCCTACCCCAAACTGTGGAAGACTGCTGCATCTACCTTGATCAGCTGCATGATCCCAAATCTTCTTGGCAAGACTAGTGGAATATGCCTCGGTTTGGAGTTTAATCAGCATGTTTGTTAAGGTAGACAAATGGCGGTGGGGCTCGACTTTGCTTGTATCCTCCACACAGGAGTAAAGCAATGCAGGCAGCGCTGGATATCATCTATAAGCAATTGAAATGGACTCTTACAAGTTGCTGAGTGGTAGCTGATATTGTACGCGAAGACAGCAGTGGATAAAAGGGTTCTCCAGTCTGATGGCTGATCATTTACAAGCTTGCGTAGGATATTTACCAAGGTCCCATTGACCCATTCCACCATACCGTTAGATTCAGGGTGGTAGGGGGTAGTTAAAATCCCGCGGATTGCCATGAGCTCGTTCAACTTGTCCAATATATGTGATGTGAAATTGGTCCCATGTCCATTAGGATAAATTGCGGACAACCATGGCGCTGTATGACACACTCCAGGGTAAACTTAGCAGTAGTGACGGCCCCCAAATCCTTGATAACCCTTGCTTCCACCCATCTTGTCAAATGATCGATGGCAACTATTATATATTTGGAGCATGTCGCGCCAGTTGGTAGAGGCCCCACCACGTCTAACAAAACAGTATGCCATGCAAACCGCGGCTTGACTAGCTGGTAGGTGGTCTTTTGGTGAAATGGTTTCTCCACTTACCACTGATAGCAACAACCAACCGTCTCAAGTACGTTTTAGTGCATACTCTCCCAATAGTAGTGGGGTTGCAAGAACTCCAGCGTCTTTTTCAACCCTCCATTACCTACCACTCTATGGGCATTCATATTTTACACAGGCCTGTAAGAGGGTTTTGGAAAACTCAACGTCAATTCCATTTCCGCTTATATAATTCCCCATTGCGCAAGAAGGTATCCTGCCTAAGCCCATCTATCACTTTGATCACGGGCAGCGGCTCATCATGATATTTGCCCACAATCATCATTTTGTACAATATGTCTGCCACATCTGCTGTAATGGCAACTGTGGGTAATCGGGAAAGACAGTCCACATTCTGATGCTTAGCCTCTGGCTGATGCATAATCTTAAAATCATACGCTTGGAGCTTCAAAGCTCATTGCGCGAGCTGCCCTTCAGGTTCCCACAGATCCTGTAGCCATCACAAGGAGGCATGATCTGTTACCATTTTGAATTTTAACCTGTGGAGGTAGACCCAGAATTGTTTATATGCATAGATTACCACTAAACACTCCCGCTCAGTTACAGTGTAATTTCGTTCAGGGCCAGTTAAACTGCAATTACAATATGCAATGGGGTGCTCCACACCGTCATCATCTTTTTGGGATAACACAGCCCCTATAGTGGAAAATGAAGCATCCATTTGCACAATAAACTCTTTTCAAAATTGAGGTATTGCAAAATAGGCGCGCTAACCAATGCGTTTCATAGAATCAAAAGCAGTTTGTATCGATCCATCCAGGTGAATGCAGCGTTTTTCTTAATTAGCTCAAAGAGTGGAGCCCCAATACAGCTGAAGTTGGGAATAAACCGCCAGTAGTAACCGACCATCCCCAAGAACACCTGGATATCCCACTTATTGCTTGACCAAGTCACCTTGCGGATGGCTTTTACCTTGGCCAGCTGAGGACTAAGCCCTTTAGAGTCTACCACAAAGCCAAGGTATTCCAATTGTTCCTTAAAAAAGTGACACTTTTGGGGCTTAATTTTTATATTAGCATCAGCAAGGCGACGGAACACTTGCTATAGGTGTTGAAGATGCTCCGTGAACATTTGCAAAAACACGTTGATATCTTCAAGGTAGACAAGAATGCAAGACAGCTTTAGGTTACCCAAAATAGTGTCCATAGCCCGCTGGGATGTAGCGGGGGCATTGCACAAACCCTGTGGCATACGTGTAGGCTGGAACAATCCTTTTGAGGTGATTATAGTGCACTTTTCTTGTTCCACCGCTGGCAACTCAATCTGCCAGTACCTTGATATCAAGTATATAGCAGAGAAACACTTGGCCCCACCTAACCAATCAAAAGTGTCATCAATTCAGGGAAGTGGGTATGAATCTTTTTTGTAATGCTGTTAAGCTTCCAATAATTGATTACTACTCGATTGGAGCCATCTTTCTTTTTGACAATTAGCACTGGAGATGCCCAGGGACTCTTTACGGCTCCAACATTCCCTGTTTCACCAATGTATCTATTTCTGCAGAAACAACTTCTTCTGCTGCCTTTGAGCGACGGATAGGTTGTGACCTGATAGGGGGGTGGTCTCCCATGTCCACCCAATGCATGACCCCACGAGCGCAACCCAAGTCATGATCATCAGTTGCAAAAATGCTGTGATACTTCTCAAACAGATCCATCACCCTGTCCTTCTGATCCTCCAATAGACCAGTTAACGCCTCCTGTGGAACTACAATCATTACGCCAAAGGTGGTTTTTAAAGGCAAGCCAAGATCTTCCCAAGAACCAAAGTCATGTATCTGATGGACCTCATCAAGAGGGATCAGGTGCAGGTAAGCCACCACTTGGTGCCGCTGAACCTTCATCACCTCCTTCTGCAGATTCGCTACCAACACCTTCACTTCCCCCTGCCCTGGTAACAGTAACCCAGGAGCCACATGAAGTTTGAGCCGCGAAAGTTGATAGGGCCCACAACCTCTCCATACAGACCTCCCGGTATATCAATTTTGATCTCTGTTCCAATTATGACCTGATGTCCAGAAGGGATAGTCAAAGCATTTGCGGCTCACAGCGGAATCCCTTTGTACTTGTAAATCTGGTTTGGAAGCGTTCAGGTCTTCCACTTCATCCACCGATATCTTACAGGAATCACACCATCGCTATAGGCAAGATTAATTTGACCAGAGCGGATTGGGTCATCTGGGACTGCGCTGGAAGTAAAATAGGTGGGGATTTGTTGTCCCAGGATACTGATGGTTTCATCCGCCATATTAACCACAGCCCCAAAGTGCCACATAAATGCAGCACTGATCAACATTTCATAGTGGTCATTAGTCAACACCACCTCTGGAGCAGATGCACAAGATGACCCAAACCTCAAGGGCAATGAGCTATATGCGCCTTCTGACACAGTACTCTGTGCCCCTGAAGTCCCATACACTACTCGGTGGTCCACATCTGGCTTCAGCGGAAGCTTAGCCACAAGCTTGGTGGATATTATATTGACAGGAACGCCTGTATCAATGATCACCCAAATTTTGGTATTCTGTATGAATATGTCACAATATGTGCATTCTGAATAAGAAGAACCCTTGGTGTTCGTTACATAAACATCCAAGGGCGTTTGATTATCCAGAAAAGTGAGCATACTGGCCCTGACATGAGGATACTCTTGGGCAATCTTTTCTACAGGAATCGCCACCTCCACCCCCTCCAAAGCTGTGACATATGCGGAGGGTTCACCATGCTGACCGTACCATTATGCTCAAGGATTTGCCAGGCCTACGGCTTATGCACATCTTGGAGGAACCCCAAATCTGCGTTATTGGGGTCTCTCCCCCAGCTGGAGGCCAAAAGATGGTAAGGGATCTGTTGATATAGTAAATCCTCAGAGTGTGCCCCAGGGCTGACACAAAGTGACTCATGATAAACATCAGGGACAATTACATTTAATTCAGTGGAAGCAGAGCGTCCCATCTCTACTCCGCTCGCCTTTTTCCCTGTTCATTTGGGACAATGGATACTGCGTGGACCTTTGGTTTGGCCTGACAATTAACCACATAATGGCCTGTTTGGCCACACGAGAAACAAGCATTTGGGACCAGCACTCGTCTCTGAATCACCCCAGAAGGTCTAGGTCTACTATTAAACCACAGGTTATTATGGGCCCAAGGATAAGCGGGTTGATCATAATAGGGATGGAAAGGACCCGCCCTGAGTTAAATGACTGAGGAGTAACCACAGAATTGCCCCCATATTGTTGGGATCCTTCATTTAGCGGAATTTTAGTGGCAGATGCAGGATCCTTCCGCTCCACGTTGGGAGCACTAAAGGTGATGGATAGATGGTGTAAATGATGGATGATTTTAAGTAACTCCGCATCCTCTTGAAGAGTGTACGCCATAGCATTATTAAATTCATGATAGGGCTTGATAGCCGCCATCATCGCTATGCTCACCTCCTCATTAGATAAGACATCCGCACCCAACAACACATGAGCATCATTAGTGAACCGCTCCACAAACTGTATTAAAGACTCATATTTTTGAAAAGATATTGTTAAAAAGTCCGCCTTGCGCTGAGCCATTTTCACTTTGCCCTCAAACAGGCGAATTACAGTCTCCTTCACCACTTGGTAATCTACAGTAATATTTTTAAGATAACATGTAACTTGATCAGCACTTGAAACATCTTAACGCAGATAACAACAGGTTAGCTTTCCGCCAATTGGAAGCCCCCTCTATGGCAAACTCAAACCGCTTGAAAAACCTGTGTATGTTACCATCACGGTTAAATGGGGCAGCCTGTCACTGCAGATTTCCTTTTCCTTAACAGCCTTATCTAATTTATACTCTGCACAGTCTAGCCGCTCCATCATGCTGCTCAAGAGGTTGATAAGTTGGTTGGTATGGTCACCTACCAGGAGCAGTTGGTGGAAGGCATGGTTGAGCTGCTCAGTAATATTCTTATTCTCCTGAAAAAGCACTTTTTGCACCTGAAGTAAGGTATCCAAAGCAAGCATCAGCTCCCCATATTGAGATAATTCAATAACTGGGGGTAGTACCCCATCAAAGCGAGCTGGTGGTGCCATAGGTGTGATGATGAAGTTGTTAATAGTTGATCAATGGGCCCCCTGTAGTGAGCACCACTGTTAACTTTTGGCGGATATGACTTATTTCTGCTGAACGAGTTGCACAGGGTTTGGCCCACTGAGCAACGGCCAAACGATATGAAGATCGTTGATCCCTCAAATAAACGTAATAAACTTATATAAATTATAAGGCAATTGCTAGCTTCGTTACTTTTATATAATATAATCTAACCGCAGACCCTCTCTGCTTACGCTCTCTACTTACTCCTACTCACTTCTTCTTTCTTCCTCTCTTTTCTTCTTCTAAAGAACCTCTCGACTTCTCTCTCCCACTCAACCCTTAACCCTCGGTATTCTTCAATGGATTTGACACATTTTGCTTAGTCAATCTCTCTTTGCTATCAATGTAAAGTTCATTTGATTATCGAGACTTCAACAGAATTTCCTTGAGTACTGAACCTTAATTGATTCAATTGATTCACATCGCATTGCTCTAACCTATTACTCGCCCTCAGAGCTCGTTTTGCATCTAAATTACAATCCGTCGGAACACTAGCTTATCACCCAGTCATATTGAAATCTTGACATATGCATTGAAACAGAGCCATTAATTAAACCTCAAAGCACCACCTCAAAAAGGGTAATATGCTAATAACATGAAGTGATATTCCCAACCCTGACCAAGTAGTGGGGATTAAACAAGGTGAATCCTAACATTCTTGTAAATTAATGTCTACTGTGAGATGGATTTCATGTAATATGGAACTTAAACAAGTTTGTGCCATTACTAATTTGTAGATTAAGAAGCGCCTTACCAGAAGTTTCTAAACAAGATATAAAATCACATATACCCCAATTCCTTTTTTAAAATCATGATCTTAAGTTTTTCTATAAGTATAAAGATATTTTTGGCTTCACAATATAATGGAGAATAATTTTTTGTTCTCTTAGAGATGTTCTGAAAAGATTCTAGCTTCCTTTTTGGATGGTACCATTTGGCGGAATGGCTCCTAAAAGGCAATGGCTAAGCACTTTTGCGTTTAGTAGGGTCTGTAATTAGCAAAAATCTGTGGTATTAACTACTAACTCTATTGTTGAGAAACTTTAAAAAGATATAGATTATACACTAACTATAACATGTAGGAATAAATTAAAACTACTTTCTTGGGGTAAAAAAACTCTCATATTTATAAGGTAAGTGGGAGTCTTGTAATGTAGGGGAGCTTGGGCCCTCCTTGATAAGGATCTACACTTTCCATCTAATATGAGGGCTGAGCATTGGATCTTCTTTATTAACATCAAAATTGTTGCGCACCCATTGTTATTATGCTTTTGGATTTCAGTTTTAGGAGTTGTAGTACAATTTTATTTAGGCTTTAATATACGGTACAGTCCAAATCATATCTTGTAAAGATTCCCAAAGTTTCTTTATTGGTTCTTGACCATTTTGAGGCATCATTTCAGTAGGTGGCAAATTGATTGTGTTGTCAAAGATCACTTTTGGAGGAGGGCATCTGAATTACTTATTACTTTGATTTTCTATATGTTCAGTTTGTACGCTATCAAAATTTTTAACAGTGACCTCCAAGATCCTACTGGAGCGGTACAGAGGCCCAAAGGAACCTACCATGAACCATATTACCACAGCCCCTGTGCAACATCTGAAATGGAATACATGGAAACCGCCTTGCATATGATGCAATGTGTGCCTAACTAAGAGGCATCAAGCTTTTAAGGCTTTCTGACATGTTAATAATGATATAATAGGATAAAATCTTCATTTTAAAGATGGAAAGGGCCATTTAATGAGCGTTAATTTGCGCAATCTCTTTTGTAGTGGTTGTAATGATTCCTTGGATGGCAAGAACTTGTAATCTTATGATTTCGTTGTCCAGCGCCCTCATGGTTAAACCAACAGTTTTAGGAGTGAAAGAGTCTACTAATGGTTGGTAACTTCTTGGCAATTTTGGTTCTATCTAATAAAGGGCCTGAAATAACAAAGTCTTGATTAATTGGTAATAAATTATTCATTAGGCCATCAGTGCATATGGCAGGTAATGATTTCCTTGCATGGGATTGGTGGCCACCATCTTACAGAATAGATACAAGGAGCACCATCTTCTATTCCATTCCCCATTAGTTGAAAGATTTTAGGGAGCAGCGAAGTTTTGCTATAGCCAAATAATGACTTAGTTCTTGCACATTTTGTGATGTAAGATCTAACCTATTGTTAGGATAAGACCCTTGGGCATCCATTTTATGTATAAATGGAGTGGAAGAGGAATAGGGCCATAGTTTTGCAGTGGCGGTATGGACAGAGATAGCCTTAACCCACTTGGTAGACGGTCAATGGTGAATAGGATATAAAGACAATCATGGAGACCTGTGGATAATGACCTATAACATCAACACTAACCACATTATATGGCGACGAGGGAGCCACATCCAGATGCTGGTAATGGGCTTGAAATATCTTGGATCCCAAAGGTTAGACAGGCTTCTAATACCTAATGTATGGTTTTGAGCATCCAGTCCCAATAACATCGTTTTTTAACAAGCATACATCTTCTTGACAGCTTTATGTCCTATACTGGAGTGGTCTTTGAGAATAACTATGTTTGTGAGTATGGTCACACATAAGGCAATTATTTTCCATCAATTAACTTGTAGAGCATCTCATCTTTATCAAGGTGTTTTTGTCAAAGATTGTAAATTTTTCTAAGTCTCTAGTATTTCCAGATCCCACCTGTCCAAAGAGCCAAACTGATCATACAAGCGGTCTTCTTCAGGTATTAAAACAGGTAAGGTCAGCATCCTTAATAACCCATCCACATTCTAGTGGGTATACCAGTGCAATGAACTATAGTAAAGTTGTGACCCTGTAGCCATAGCACCCATATACGCCAATCCACCATCTGGATTCTTCATCTGTTGGATTCATCTTATAGATGTATGATTGGTAATGATCTGAAGCAAGTTACATATGTATAAGGTCAGAAATGTTTTAGCAAGAAGCATAGCCAAACACTCCCGCTTTGTTACATTGTAGTTACACTTGACCATATGTAGGGGTTTTCTGAATTATGCCATTGGTCTTTCTACTCGTTAATCATCTGATTGTGTCAGAATGGACTCACAGCCACATCACTGGCGTCAGTAGATAGTAGCAAGGGCTGATTAAACTTTTTAGGACAAACTGGGTAATTAAAGCGGATATAATTAGGTTAAATGCTTGATCCTGCTCAGGGATTCCATTCAAAAGGAACGAACTTTTGGAGCAGGTTGACCACTGGTTTGGCAAGTTCAGCAAACCGCGTAACGAACTTTCTGTATTAATTCACCATCCTAAGGAACACTTAGATGTCTTTAAGGCTTCATGGAGTCATATTATCATTTGTGGTAACCTTGTCTGTAATAGATTTAAAACTTCACTTGGTGACTTTATGCCTGAGAGAATTTTACTTGTGTTAGAAAAATGAGCATCTAGAAGTATTGAGTTGGAAGGAAGCCTGACTTAGTTGGTTGAAGATTTGATTTATATGTTCTTAAATATCACTAAAATTTTTGGAGATTAAAATGATGTTGTCAAATTTTCTAATATGCCTTATAACTTCAGATCACCCAGCAATCTGTTCATGACTTGTTAAAAGATGACCAGGGCGTTGCATAGCCCTTGTGGTATTTGTGTTAGCCCAAATAGTCCTTTGTTGAAAATTTTTGCGCATTTTTCTCAATCCTATGACAATTTCAATCTACCAGCACCCACTGGCAAGATCCATTGCCAAAAAACTTAGATCTTGTTAGGATGTGCACCAAGTTGTCAATCCATGGCAATGGGTAACTATCCTTCTTGGTTACCAAATTAATCTTTTGGTAGTCCATGACAAATAAGTGACTTCAATCTTTCTTTCAAACAAGTAGGAGGGACAATGCCATGAGCTTTAGGATTGTTTTAGAAATCCTGACTTCATTACCTCCTTGAGCTCTGTAGAAAAATGAGATTCCACTATTTGTTTTTTTAATAAGGCTGCTCTCAGATGGAGGGAACAATTATTGTTTCTTCATTGTGCATAACCAATTTCATCTTGCCAAATCCATATGTGAGGATGAAGAACAAGTCATTGGATTCCTTTAGTAGCTCTTCACCTTCTTTCTTTGTTAAGAATTTAAGTCTTTCCCAACTGAAGTCACAACTAATGTCACCATGAGAGGTTCCTCTAATCCAAAACTGCAGAGGCTCCCAAACTTTGTATATTATCAATCTTGTTGATGGGTAGTAGCTATACATATGATATCATGGTGTTGAGTCATATCATACGCATCTTGGCTACCAAATAGGCCAGCATTAATGAGATGAAGCTAGCATACGCAGAATCAAGAACTCCAGGACAAGTATAAAACTCATTCACTTATGGGTTATTGACACCTCATATCTCAAAAGCTCCTGTGGGAATGTTTTCATGCACCAGGGTGTTGATTGTGATTTGGGACATTTGAGGAATTACTTCTGTTTCAGAGATTATAATGGCATTGGATATGTTTCATCAACTCACGTGGTGGCAGTCGCACTTGATAACCACAGACATGTTTTTCAATGCAATTGATCTTGTCATCCATCTCCAGTAAGCATGTGTGAGCATCTATACATTCCTTGCAATACTCGTTATTGAATACTAGGGGGACAGTGTCCCGTGTAAGGATTAAAATGCTTTGATGTAATAGAAGGTAGCATTCTACTCTCGGAGGAATTAAGCCTTAAATGGTAATTTGTAGCTGAGGTTTCAAGGGCTACTGCTGAGATGTCCAATGATATTTTACCAAACCTAAGTGGGTATACTATAATAGGCCCCAACATACTTTGTACATCGGTGGTCAGTAGTTATATACTCCATGTAGTGTGGCAAGTTGGGAGCAATAGTGCTTTTCTCAAAGTTTCACTAAAATATAGTTCATTGGGGGACCCCCTGTTGATAATTTGCATTATTGGGAATTTTAAGAACTTTAATTGCAACCCAAGTTTCCAGAACCTTGAACTGTGGTGACAAATTGAGAAATATGGGTGACTCATCAGAATAATAAGTGGTTATAAAATGTTTATTGCCATAATTAGATAGTTATCCACCAAAGTATTCTGAGAGTTAATTTTTTATGGATGATAAATTTAGTTGAAGGCATAATAGATTAATTTTGAGCATAAAGGGCCTCTTTCTTCATGCTGACCTCCTCTTTATTCGAAATTTCTCATTCCACCTTCTCTATTTGCCACTTATAGTATCTGTCCTTGATGTGACAATGATTTTTGACATAGAAGCAGATTGGTATGTTTTTTTTTAATTTGATGGTGTTTACAAGAGTTCAAATTGGGGGCTTCTGAGCTGCAAGATGTTAATTTGATATAGCAGCAGAAATTTCGTTTAGAGCCTCTTCAATTTCTTGGATACATTTAAAGGTATCCAGCACATCAAGTCATTTACTTGTGTGCCTGCTCTCATTACTTTTGCTGAGCATCAACTTGCTAAATATGTTTAGGCGATGGACACCGCCGGCCTCATTAATGAAGAAAACCCACAATTATACATCCTTATGCCACATGTCACTGATGCTCCCACCCCAATTCTGTCCGCCATGGTCTGCCAGCTAAAGTGGGCGCTGGACAAAAGTTTCCCAAATTATCTTCACCTTCTGATTTGGCTTCCTAGGCTGTTAGCTGAGGTGCTATATTGGGAATTTTTATTCTAATAATCCCTTTATTTGGCCCATTTGCAAATAAAGATGCGTGGTGGCCCCCTTTTTGGGTTGGGCACCACTAGTGCTAAAAAGATACATGAAAAGGTATGTTTGAGCCCTACCATATGTAGTTGGACGCCAAACCAAAACTCAAGATCAGAGGTGACTGTAGTAATAACGTTTCAAAGAGAAGTACAATTAGTAGCAACCAATAGTTGAAAACTGATATAAAATTGTCTAGAGAAGTCAGAGGGACTTTCCCCCTTATCAAGGGGATCACCATGATGGACTGTTTCTGGTTTGAGAGGGTTTGATTACTTCCAAGACCTTGAATTAAAGCGATATTGACCTGCGCCCAGGTCTGACAGTCATGCAAATGAGGAGCCATAAATAAATTGCCTTCTATGCATAGGAATGGATATATGTGCTTCACTTTCTGCCTGTTGGTGGCCTCCTCCATCTCACTATCATAAGCATTCAAAAATGATGCAATACTCTCCTGTCTATGGATGAACTTTTCTATCAAGCTGGGTTTAAAGATAGAGCCAGAAGGAGCAGAATGATTGTTTATTCCCAGATCAGCAACACAGATTGGCTCATAGGACATTGTTTCTGCATACTTGATGGGAGCTTTTTGATCTATATTTCTTCATATTATCTCCACGTCATTGTGTAGTTTGTTCTAGCATTGGTCAAGGGTGGGTGTACTGACCTTTTTCTCCATCCGAAATTTCAGAGCTAAAATCCTGGCTTTACATCTGCTAACTCAATCCTGAGGTAAGTGAAAGTTTTTTTTAATTAAAATAATCATTGGTGACCATGGTAAATGCATGCATATGTTCCATCTCTTCATCTAGCACCTCTAAAGTAAGTTCAGGGTCAATAGGACAACCATTGATAGAGGACATTACATCCCTGGGCGATTTTCTCCATCTACTTATGTAATTTCAATATTCACTTTTATTTTCTTTTTCACAAATTTTCAGAGACCTCTGCACGTGGAGTAGTAGACCCAGGAAGCCTGGAAGTCCTTTAGGGCCTTGTGGTCCATCTTCTCCATTGGAGCCACTAGACCCTCTAGGCTCTTTGGGACCTTAGCTCCCTTGGAACTGTCAGCTCCAGAAGTGCCGTGTGGCCCTTGGGGCCCTTCAGTCCTGCAAGGGCCTTCAGGACTTTGAACACTGATAATTTGGATAGTTTCTAGCATTATTGTTGCAGTCCCTCAATTAACGCCTCCACTTAGATCAGGCGTTGCAATAGAGATGATTAAGACACATATTTGATTGTCGGGTGTGAAGGAGGTTAGGTGCACATATTTACATACTTCTTTATCTACCTTGTAGATAGTTAGATAGTTAATTGTCCATATAGACCAAAAAATCCATATTCCAATAAAGTGTTTTGGTTATAATAATTTTTGATGAGGCAACAATTATCCTGGATTGCATTAAAGTTATCTCAGAGAAACTCAAAATCAGCTTAATATAAATTGACAAAGTTATAGTTGAGGTTTTTCATTTTCACAATCAAATTAACATTTTCTGATGATGCAGTCCTAATAAATATAGGAGGTGATGGAGAGTTGGATGTACAAACAAGGGAATGTAGGGCTTTACCTCATTGGCTAGTTCATTGGTATCAAAGTAGCTGTGATATAGATACTCCACATGTAGGAGAGTACCTCTGTGGCTTGGGATTGACTGTATTGGCCTTAAGTTAAATAGATCCCATCCAAGAGCTGCTGGATGGTACCGCTATTGTTTCCAGACTGAAGGTAGTATTGGGTACAGTCTGGTATGGGCAGGCTAAACTCAAAGATGGCCAAAACTCTAAACTCTAAGGTTGCTTTGGTGTTATTTCATATTGAAATGTATTAATACCTCTGGTGATACTTCCCACCCCATTAGAGTGGAGGTTCACTGCCAAATTTATTGTACATTATGTGATCAATTTTTACTATAATAACTTGGGGGCTCTGTATTGAGCATTGGTCTTGGCTTTACCATTATAGTGGAGCCAAAGAATCAATTTCTTGGTTTCCTGGAGGTGTCCTGCTCAGATATTCTAGTTTCCTTTGAGATGGCGCTATCTGACAGAATGGCTCCTGAAAGCCAAAGTCTAAGCATTTTTGCATTCAGTAGAGTCTGCAATTGGCAGCTATCTTTTCTTATAATCACTTATTATATTGTTGTGAAACTTATAAGTAAAGTAAATATACAGTAAATAATATAGCATATAATAAGGACCACTTTTATTGGTTAAAACTTTTTGGTTTTTACAGGGTGAGTTGGTCCCTGTGATGTAGAGAGCGTCTTATTCCTCCTCATTCAGAAACTTCCCTTCCTATCTAATAGAAGGGTTGAGCAATGGTTATGCTCTTATGTTGACATCCAGAAGAATTGCAATCTCATTGTCCTAGAACTTTCAGGTTGCATCTCTGGGCTTTAGGATTCAGTTTCTCCTAGGGCATCAATTGGTGGACCAGTTCAGATTGACCCTTTTATCAATTCCTGGATCCCCTTAATTTGGTATTGCCCATTTGTGAGCACTGGTCCATTAAGTTAAAAAATTTAGGGTTTTTTCAAGACTAAATTTTGGAGGAGAGCATAAAAACTACTCATCACTTTGATATTCAATAGGTCATTTTGCCCACTATTACTATCCTTGAAAAAGCCTTGATATGGCTAGGAAAGCTCCTAAGTTACCCCAGTTGTCATCGTAGTTTTTAGCAATTTAGGATAATAGTATAGCTTACATGGTAAAGTACAGGATGTATTTAAAAATTGTAGATACTTCATTTTTATTTATGCCGTAACCAAGCTAAATATTAAAGCTTAGTGATACAGGTAAATCAATCTAGGTGCAACTTGTAAGCTATGTGCCTAATTTGTTAGTCATTGTAAAAAAACTGCTGGAAAACAACTGAATGATAAGACTTGTTGGGTTGATGGCAATATTCAATAAACTAAGTTTTTGTGGCCTAAGAATTAAATCTATTTTCCTATTAGCACAAAAGGGATTTTTCTGAGAGCTTAGTCTCTCTCATGAATTTTCTCATCTGGTTTACTCTTTTAAAAACTCCTTATAAGAATGGCACCATTGCACTTTTCTTTCTCGTTGCAAACACTTTTGCAACCCATTCAATTCAAGACTAAATCTAGTTTGATAATCTCATAGAGGGGATTAGTCTGCACCCATGTCTGGGAGCAGTTGGGCAAGCAAGGCAAGAGGAGCAGGCGGAAGGCCCGCGGCCTCTAACGTTTGAAAACGCCCCGGAGAATCTGGTGGAATAGAAAAAAATCTAAAAAAACTGGCGGTCACAATTTCCCCAGAGATACTCGCGTGGCAAGCACGATGCAACCAGTACATCAATACGCCACATTCCCAGCCACTTTCGTTGGTGGAATTCGGAGTCGTGTGTATCTGGACATCCAAAAAATGGCCCTATGGGAAAAATTTTGTGAAGATGTACACAAAATTTTCCCAACCGCGGTATACGTTACACCTCACTCCATGTCACGCGGTTGGCTGGACCTAGGTTTTGAAAGCAAAATAGCAGCAGACAAGGCTGCAGCGGTGCACGTAGTGGTCGACCTCCCCAAAGGGCAATGGGTCATCAAAACTAAATGCACCAGATGGACAAAATCAAACCAAATTTTCCTCACGTTTGACTTTTTGCCTACTACGGTAAAATGTGACATTTTGGAGCAACACCTGAAAGATGGTCTCGCCATATACGGCGAAATACAATCTTTCAAAATGCAACATTTCACGCTGATGCCACACCTGTGCACTGGCAAAGCCATCACAGTTCTGACCCCAACTGAGGAGATTGCAAAGGACCTAACCCAGATCCAGCACCTTACCTTTATTGATATCACAGGGCACACCACCCACCCATTCCGGGTAACCGTGGACAGCGCGCCCCCCATTTGCACCCACTGTGATGCGTTCAGCCATAAGGCACACGCGTGCCCCATTAAAGAGGGCGTTACATTCCAAGAGCACCCCTCAGCGGCCATGGCCAGCGGAGAGGCGCACTACAAACCAACCGCAAGCACCAAAGAGGCTTTCCCATGGGGAGCACAAGGCTGCTACCTATTGGTAAAGCCCATCTCCCCACAGAAGCGGAAGAAGGCCAAGCAGGCCCATAGGACTGCAGCCAAGGAAGCGGCCAAGGTCACCACCACCATCCCACACTCACAACGCCAGGAGGACATGGAGACCTTCGCGGCAGAAGCAACTCAGGAATCCATCACCCAATCAGATTGGGAGGCCCAAGCTGAATGGGCCACTCAATCTGAGGATTTGATGGGAGATTCAATCTCACCCAATTGCTGCACCCAAGCCCCGGTTGAAACTGACTTGGGACCTATCCCAACCAAAAAAAATTTTTTGCCCCACTCGACGGTGCACCGAACTTATCCGCACCGCAAAAAATTCATCTGACATTGGGAAAACAAAAAGCGAAGGCCAAAGCCAACATGACTCTTTCTGCAAAAATTAACAAAAACCCCAATAGCGTTGCTGCTAATACCCGTGCTGCTGTGAAAGCCCGTGGGGACCTGGAAGAGGCTGGTGGGCCAGGGGGCCCACCCCTCGCACCTAAGGTGCGATGGGGGAAACCTTCACTCTAGGGACGCTGAATATCGCCGGACTCAAGGCCTCCCCATCCTGGGCTAGGAAACTGAGTTTTTTACAAAATAATTTACCCATGGATATCCTGGCCATCCAGGAAACCCACTGTCCACGAGGTTCCGAGGATGCTTGGAAAACAATGCTCCTACCATCCCTATCCTTTTGGTCAAAGCACTGTGGGGTGCTAATTCAGAAAAACAATTTTTTCAAATTTACATCTTCAGAAACATTCCTAAATGACCGAGTGCTCATTGTCACCTTCTCATGGGCCGATGTTGCACACACAATTATCAACATTTACGCCCCAAATGGTGCACAAGAGCGTCGGGAATTTTTCTCATCGGTCAAATCCCTCCCGCTACCCCCCAATTCTTTCCTAATCAGTGACATGAACTGTTGGCTAACCTCACCAATGGACTGGTGGCCGCCCTCACCCCACGCCCCACAGGGTCATGTAGAACTACGCGTTCTAAAAGCCACCCTTGGGTTAATGGATGCGCTGCCACGACATGCCCCACTGCTCAAAAACATGACGCATCCCCACATCCACAACGGCCAATTAAGGTCCATGACCCGCATTGACCTTATTCTAGCGCCAGCGAAATTCCAACCCCACATCTCCCACTTCAAAACAACGAAAATGGAATTCTCTGACCACCGACTGGTCTCAATAACATACCACTTACCCGTCACAGTTGCAAAGGCCCCACATTGGTGCAAAATCTGCCCCCCAGAGCTAGCGTCACCAGGATTTTCTACGTGGGTGGAAGAGGCAACTTTGGCAAATTTGTTTGTTGCACTGTTTTGCGCGGACCCCATTTCCACATGGGCAACTTTCAAAAAAGACACCATCCGCCACTATCGCCATCTCTCATCCAGACGCTCACAAGCCACATCGGCGGTTATATCGCGCGCGCTGGCAGAATTGGCCCACTTGGAGTCCAACATTCCAGCCTCAGGATATAGCCCTGCATGGGGCCAGAAGTGGGCGGAGGCAGCAGCCCACCTCAACGCACTTGAAAGGCAACACAAACATTGGGTTTGTGTCCAATACAGGGCCACACGCATCACTAAAGGCGACAAGTGCACCGCATACTTCTTCAAAAAAAAATTTTGCACCACGCCAGAGCGTGGCCTGCACACAGGTGTGAAGATTGGATAATTCTATCATGGACACACTGGCCAAAGTGGCAATCAAAATGCAAAGATATTACTCCAAGTTATACTGAGCCAAACCAATTCAGCCGGCCAAAATGGCGGACTTTCTTGACAGAGCTCATATCCGCACCATTTTCTGATACCCGGAAATAATAAATTTAATTACTCCAAATGAATTATGGACTACCATTCATAGTGCGCCAAACCGAAAATGCCCAGGCCCAGATGTCATTCCATATGAGTTCTACAAAAAATATTTTAAATACATATCCCCATTGCTGCTAACCTCACTCAACCAAAGCCTGTTGGAAATGCGCCTCCTACCAGGAGGACATGAGGCTTTTACAGTCACACTCTTCAAGAAAGGGGATAGGCTAGACTTAGCCAACTGGCGCCCCATTTCTCTAACAAACACAGACACAAAAATTTTAACAAAAATCATGGCTACCCGTTTAGGGACTGTAGCATCTGCCACCATCTCTCCAGAACAATTCAGTTTCATCCCCAGAAGGTCGATTTGGGATAACGTGCACTCTGTGGCTAATGTGTGTCAGTCCACAGCCTCTGGGGCACTTGTATTCTTGGACCAACAAAAGGCCTATGATAGAGTAAACTGGGAATACCTTAGGGCCTGCCTCCAACAATTCCGCCTACCTCCCCGCTTCATTAACTGGGTGATGCTGCTCACGGAATCTGCAACAATGGCTATGCGCGGCCCAGGTTTCCTAATGGATGTAGTCCATCCTCAAAGAGGCCTGCGACAAGGGGACCCCCTGAGCCCACTCTTATACAACTTCAGCCTTGACCCACTACTGCGAAATGTGAATGCCCAACTCACTGGGGTCCATGTGCCAGGCCAAACCCCAGTCAAGATGATGGCATTTGCAGATGATTGCATGGTGGGGGTGTCTGATAATAAAGATGCACGCGCGCTTGAAGCCCTCATCCAGAAATATTCCCGGGTAAGCAACGTGGCACTAAACGCCTCCAAAACTGAAATCATCCTCCTTGGTCGGTTTCAGAACTGCTGGGCCCCAGCAAGTAGTTCCCAACCCAGCCCAGCTGCTCGCCCAAGTCCACGCCTTACTAACTCAAAACACACCGCTCCACTGGTGCTCCCCTTTGTGCCGCGACCTACCATAGGACCGGTACGCCATCTGGGCGTGTGGTTGGAGGCAGGAGGATACGCGTCAGCAGTAATGGAGGGCCATATACTGGACAACGTGACAAAGCGAATCGCCTCTCTCAGAGCCCACCCTAATACCCTCACTGGCAGGGTTGTTCTTGCCAACTCTATGCTCCTATCCAAAGTCTGGTTTGGAGCCCACGCCATCCCCTTCTCCCCAAGCTTCTTCAAATCCCTGTATGCTTTGCTACAAGGTTGGCTTTGGTCAGGCCGCCCTCCACCAGTACGGCTAGAGGTCATGTTTGGCCCTCATCATCATGGTGGCATGGGCCTACTTGACTTCAAAGCCCATGCCACCAAGATCCTAGGCACCTGGATTGCGGCCATCACTGCTCCTACACTCCCATCCCAACACTGGTCCCGCGCGGCCTGCTCCAACTTCTCCTGAGCCTTGGGCCTCAACAATCCATCAAACCCCCACTCCCTGATGAAATACCTCGCATCACACACATTGGCCACAGGTCCTCACGGGACTAAAACCCACTACAAATGAATCCTACTCTCCATGCGAAGTGCAGAGTTGAGAATTCGTATTAGCGGACATACAACCTGAAGAGGCCGCCCCTCTCCTCAGTTCACACAAGAGGTACAGGGGCTATCCATCCATGATGGCGTGATCCCCATTTGACCCCAAGTCCTATCCAGGGTGGACTACCTGGACATGATGGACATCCCTTATTCCATGGAGACCCAAAAAACTATCTGGAAATATGCACACCATCCTCTGTTGCAACCTCAAGTCCGTTCCCATGTGTGGCGCTGCCTGAGGCGGGTGTATCGTACAGCTGAGCGCTCTAATGCTTTACACTCATCCTGTGTCGTGTGTGGCCAGTATGGAACGCTGTTTCACCGCCTGGAGAAGTGCCCCACCTCTAAAGTAATATGGCGCGAAGTCCAACGTCTGCTAGGCCAGGATCAAACACATCCCTTCAGTCTGTCAAGAGATATGTTTGCTTCATCAATGGCCTCCCCTCCCACCCTCCCTTCGTGCTCTGGTGGTTGCAATCGCCATGTGGACTATCCACACGATTGTCTTGGATGCCATCGCCGGATCCATCCCCACCCTCCCTGAAGCTGTCCACAGATTCCAGTCTCATTTGGTGGATCACTTTCAAGCGTGGATGTTTGGATATCTCCCACCACGTTGCCGGCAGCTGGTCTCCTCCTGGTTCCCAGTCTGGTTCATCAAATCAGACCCCTTCCTCCACACGTGCTCAATAGTGGCTACGCCCCCTACACACGTTCCCTCCCCCTTCCCATAAGTGACGTTCCCGCTGGCAACAAGAGATAGCATCGCTTCTCTGGGGTGCCTCACCTGGTACTGAGTTTTGTCTCGTCTGAGTCATATTCAGAAGTGTCCGTCCCATGGTCAGCCTTCCCCACAATAAATTTAAAAAAAAGAATGGCACCATTGCTTATATGGTTTTCATTTCTTGTCTATATGTTCTTTCTTAATCAAATTAACTTTAGTAACTGTTAGAAAGGGCCACTTTTATTGGATAGCACGGGGTATTGAGCCCAATGCTTTGAAGCTGCATAGGTTGCACTCTCATTGAACTTGATAAATTTACATAATTGTTTGCACTTGTCTAACAATAAGTGTCAACCTGTCCGCACAAGTGTAAATTTTCAGAAAAGCTGTACATAATATATAAAATCCTAAATTATCATAGGTTCTCTATAATTGTTACCTGATGATAGCTTATAGGCTTTGCAAGGATCTATATTAATCTTTGTTAAATTAATTTGCTTAGATTTTACCAAATTTGTAGCCCAGGAGGAGTTTAGCCCACATTCTACAAAAGTTGCTTAATGACGTATTATCTCCTGATTTAAATCATTACATTTTCAACTAAAAACTTTTCAGCACTGTATCATTGTCTAGTATATTTTTAATTGATGGGTTGCTTATTGTATCACAATAATCTTTGTCAATAATCTCAACTGATAGCTTACATTGAGAAAGCAAAAGTTGTTTTTGGATTCTAGCAATAAAGAATAAGTATGGCTAGCATTTTTCAATAAATCTGCATATATCTAAAAGCACCTTGTTCAATAAGTAGGCGAGTTTAATTTTGTTGTTTAGGGCGCTTTTGATAAAGTACTCTAATTTTTGTAATTCTATGACTAAAAAAGTATATCAGATTCCTTATATAAGTAACAAATTAGAAGATTTTATACTGCTGAATATATGGAAAACATTATATAAAGTTAAGCTAATGTCTGTAACAAACTCTCATATCATTTTTCCTAAATGGGTTAAGATTAGACTATCATGTAAGAAATGCTTTGGTACAATTAAAGTGCATAAATCTAGCTTTATAGTCTTAAAATAAAAATCAAAAATCCACATCTTATTATAAACATATATACTATATGAACTAAGGATATGACTATATAGATAGAAATTATAATTCTAAATTCATCATTAATGGTCCTTGAGTATAAAACTTTTCAACATTTTGATAGTCAGCATATTAAGGCAAAATTATATGTTAAAAATCATTATACCTTCTATTAATCAAAAAAATAAGTAAACAAGGCGGGTCAACCTTGGGACAAATATACCACGTCAAGTTTTTAGCCTGTTCTGGTTTTGAACCAGTTTTGATCAAAACCTGACCCAGAGTGGAGCAGGAACTACCCCGCTATGCTATCCATTCCTTACCTCCTACTAATCAAGATAGCATAAATCTACCTTATTATGGCATAGTAGAATTTTGGCTCCCCTATTCCAAGTATATAACACTTTATAAAAAGTTGAGCTTATGCCTATAACTTATTCTCAGATCTTTAGTATCCTAAATGAGTGAAGATTAGGCTATTATTAACCAAGTGTATTGATACAATTAAAGCGCATGTATCTAGTTTTATGGCCTTAAATCACACGCAAAAATTTGCATTTTATTATAAACATATATACTGTTGTAACTAGGGATTATTTGATTATAAACATGGAAGTTATAATTCTAAATTATTAACTGCCCTGGTATACTATTTGTCTATATGTTGAAAATCAGCATATTGAGAAAGATATTTTAAAATACATTTTATCTCCCACTAATCAAGATAGGCATAAACCTACCCTGCCATGGTATAGTAGAATATTGGCTCACCTAGACAGTGTTTCTACTTATGCAATTATAATAAGTTCTAATGCATATAACTGAGAATTTAGCATCAGCAGTATGAAGATGAAAGATATTGAGTGCATAATTTTCATAGAAGATATCTGCAGTCACAAAGTCTACCAGATGATTTGCAAGCTCCTCTATAGCTTTAATAGCTAGCCTGGTATCTTTTAATGTATTTTTAGATTAAAAGTGTTAGTGTCATGGAGCGTTCTGATAATAATAAGACTGACCTGATTCTCAGTATGAGTGAACACCCAAAGCACCAAACCAGTTTACCTCTGGTACACCCATCCATATTGTAGGGTGCAAAGAACTAGGGCAACTATTAACAACAGCCAGAAAATTCCCTAAATTTAAAAAGTATACCTATTAGATGTTCAGTAAACTTATTAAATGCATAAAATAAAACTGGATTATTGAGTGTACTATTTAACTAAAATAATAAATTTTAAAAATGGAATGCCAGCGGAACCTGTTGTGGTCTACTGCCTTATAAGCTCAATAAAAATAGGTACAAAACAATTTCATTTTTTTATCAGGACTAATTATGCAATTCACTATGGCAAATTAACATTTTAAAATCTTTACAACGCTGAATTAATCTTAGCCTGGCCAGATGACTTCAACTCAAATTTTGACACTAAATTTTCCCTCCTGACACAATTCCACTTGGTAGATAAGTGATGCTTCATCTGGCAGGCAACTGGATGCGCCCATGTCCAAGCCATATATTGATGGTCCCATTGAGTAGGGAAGGCGTTATTAGCACGTGTACCTATTAGGGACGGGCTCAGGACTACCTGTAACAAAATACAGCAGTTGTAAATTTTCAAGCTCCAAACTAACTTAATTTAATTTATTTCGCCAGTTAGCATTTTATGTTACTAGTGGAACTTGAACTGAAAGAGCTAACCACATGATGGGAAGAATCACTGATAAACTTCTGCTGGTGATGGCCCCTGGTTGTCTTCACTTCCCAAAACACACCACAAATTTTCTGGACTAAATCATGGGTGGTTGGCATGGGGAAATGATGCAATATTCAAGGGGTACACTGTCACCCACCTCTCATCTACCAGATGGTCTAAGTCGCCCATGGTGACAAGAGGGACGGCCACTGACTTCCTCCCTTTCTTGGTACAAAACAGGAATTCCTCCCAACCAAGCTGCAGGGGTTGCTCACCAAGACTTACATTACCCTTTCTTTTTATAAGTTGGTGGAGCACTCCCACTGGGAACTTGGGCAAGTGCAACATTTCTATGCACCTTTAAAAGTTTGATTGTCAAAATGGAGGCAACCTTCTGGGGAGGCCATAGAGCATCTGAGTGTGCAATTCGGAAGGCCTAACCAACTTGTGACAATTGGCACAATTGTGGGCACTAACCCAGCTGTTCTCATAAGAAGGGAATCCCTTCTAAACTACCAAATACTACACCAAGCAACATGATTGGCATGATAACAGAATGGCATCTAACTCCACTGGATCTTTGATCATGTCAGGTTCAGGATTAGTGGGCTGCATGCCTATAAATGGTGATAACTGGGAAGCATGGAAGACAAGGTGTTGTATCCAAGATGCAGGAAAAGCTAACTGAAAGACCCCATTGCCCATCCTTCTCAACCCCATGAGGGCCTTAGTGCTTGCCCACAAACTTCCACAAGGTAACATTCATATGCAGGTGGCGCATATCAAGCATGGCCAATAAACCCACCTTTATCTCATGGTCAGGGAGACGTTTACAATCTGTAAACTGCTTGTAATCACTTGTCACTTTTGTCATATGTTCCCAAACCAGGTATTGAGTATCTTGCACCTACTTCAGATTTTCCATGGTAGCAGGCACCTTAGGGCGCAGGGATGGACCCACAAGAGATGAGAGGTTGTACTCCAAGGTTGCATCATATAGCAAACCCCAGTTGACGAGTGGCATTGTTGTATGCAAACTTCACCAGGGGGTCAGCAGCTTAGGTTACTTGTGTTGCAGAGGCATAACAATGGAAGTACTGCTTGAGAATCTTATTGACCCTCTCATCTTGGCCATCCAATTGCAGGTGGTACACCGTGGATAGGCCCAGCTTAAAATTTAAAATGTCCCAACAACGCATCTTAAGATTGGGTAGTAAACTGAGGCCCCCATTCACTTACCCCCTCCTGAGGTAAACCAAACAGAGAAATGTGGCAAATGAAGAGCTGGGCTGTCTTTTCAGAGGTAATGGCTGCTTTACAAGAAATAAAAAGTTAAATCTCATAAATCAGTCCATGACCACCATAACCGCTTTAAATTCATTGGAACTAGAGAGCTCAACAATAAAGTCTACAGATACTGAGGTCCAAAGACCTTGTGCCTGCAGAAGGGAATGGAAGAAATCATTCCTTACTGATTAATAAGACTTACCACGCGCATGTCACGCAAATGGCAATTCAAATTTGAAAATCCTTGGAAATACCTGGCCAGTTGAACGTCCTTTTGATCAAATTGAGACACTTTTTGTTCCCTCAGGTGACCCATCGTGGAAGGGTCATGATGTATTGAGATTACTTAATCCTAAAAATGGAGGGTAATTTAAACCCTACCTCTTAACACAATCTGTCTCTCCATTAACAAATAATGAGTATGATTGTGATCTTGCAAACACAACTGATTGAGTTATTCTAGCATCTTCAAGCAAGCTGTTTGATCCGCCATTACATGAGATACCAATGGTGCATCTGGTGCCCAGTGCAACCTAGAAATTTCAGGTGGCAATGGCGATAATCTGAGTAGAAGGAATCACCTTCTTTAGCTCCTGCATTTCCTCCTCTGCCAAACTTGGGGAAGGTTTATAGCTCAGCAGGTCAGGGAGAATAAATAATGCACCTCTTTGAACTCATAATTGAAATTAAAGCTGCATAAGTCCTGAATCGTCCAGAGCCTGATGGTGCCCAATTTCTGGGGTTTTCAGAAGTAAATCAGAGCCTGGTGTTTTAGATGGACTACCACTTCATGCCGTGTGCCTTAAAGCAGGTACCACTAATGAGTAAGGGACCATAACACAGCAGCAAGCTATTTATCATATATGGCCCAGAGTTGTTATAAGGTGGTGAACTTGCACAAGAAATAAGCGATTGGATGTTCTACCACTTTATGCTCATAAAGCAGAATGGTCCCCACTGCAGCTGCTGAGGCCTCACAAGCAACTATGAAAGGCTGGGATGAATCAGTGTGCATGAAGACTTGTAGTGCCATAAATACCTCCTTGATTGCCTCAAATATGAGTTGCCAATCTGCTGTTCATTTAAATGGAGCATTCTTCCCTGTTAGGGGATGGAGAGGCGATGCCAACTGGTAAAGCACCGGTAAAAAATTTTCAAAAAAATAAATTGTTCTAGAAAAATATGCAGCTGCTTCTGGGTAATAGGTGTGGTACAGGAAAGAATTGCCTCAAGTTTTCTAGGATAGTGTACCTATACTTCAGGACAATATTACCCAAAAAGGTAACCTCTTCTCTGAGAAACTTGCACTTTGAGGGCTTTACAAAAAGATTTGCTTTCTTCAGCATTGCCAACACCATCTCCAGGTTCCTCTAATGATATTCAGGGGTAGGGGAGTGCGCCAGGATATTGTCAATGTACACCACCACACAAGTGAAGTGGACATCGCCCAGAACATTATCTTTAACGCACCAAAAAATAGCTTGAACATTTTTTTGAGTCTAAAGGGCATCACACGGAATTGAAAATTATCCCGCTGGGTACAAATAGCCATCAGCCACTACTGACTTTCTCTTACTAAGAATTAATTAAAGGGATTTACTAGGTTGACCTTGGAAAAAACCCAGTAGTTGGCAATTTCCAGACCAATGGTTTCTTAAGGAAGATCAGATAGTGGTCATGTATAGTGATATTGTTCAAATGACCATAGTCCATACATGTCCAGAGTGTACCATCAGCCTTTGAGAAAAAACAATGGGGGACGCAATTGGAGAGGTTTGCTAAAACACTCACCCCTTCTGGAGCATGTCATCTAACTACACCTTCATGGCTGTATCATCTTTCTTGGTATAGGGGTATAATGGAAAGTTAATATTTATTACATTCACTATCAAATGAAAGGATAAATCATACTTAGAGTGAGAAGAAAGATGATTATCCTTCTATATATCAAAAATATCCTTATACTGCAACAACCTAAAGAAAAGCTAGCAGTAACTCAGTGAAAGTGAGTTAAAGCGATCAAAATCACCGCTTGCAGGGAAATGGTGTCCATAAGCAGAAATTTGTCACACGCATATAAATTCACAAAGGACAATATGTTGCTCCAGATTAGTACTAACCTGTTAACCTGCCACCAACTAACCACAAGAATGATGAAAAACAACAAACCTGGCACTGCAATAAATTGATTGCAGAAGCCAAAGAAATGCACTGAAAATGGCACTAGCTGTCTCGCTGGATAACTAGTCATAGAGGCTGACATTGCGCTCAGTACTGGAGCCTAGCATTCAGACACAGGCCAAATACTGAGTGACCTGCAAGCTCATAAAATTCCTAGTGACACCTGTATCCAAGAGAGCTTCAATAATACCCTATGGGCTCCCAACTAGATTTTAGCTAAAAAACATGAAGTAATCCTGATCATGTTTCTTAGTGAACGTGAAGGACACAATGGGTGAAAAAGGGGTAGTTCCTTTCAACCTTGGTGGACCCTCCTCCAGGGGAAAAATCATGGCCTCCACCACCTAGAAACCCCTAATTCCGCCAATTGTTCTTCAGACACCAGTGGCACAATGGATTCACATACATCTGCTCCTCAGAAGCGTCAGTGTTGACAGCAAGAATACTAGCGCTAGAACATACAATGGCAGGAAAAGGAGGGATATCAGTGGTCACAGGTACAAACAACACCACCACGCTTGACACCCATTCATACCAGACAACTTGAGGAAAAATGGGAAACCTGGGTCCTCTTGCACTTGACATGAGGATAGAAACCCACAATGTTTAAGGCAGGAGATATGCTTTAATTGCAGCATAAAAACTGCAATCCCCTGAATAGGCCATCCTCACGGCAGACACCACCCTAACCAGAGGTCTGACCTTCTGTTCATAAAACAAACCCAACAAAGCACCCCATTTATAGGTCAGGATGGAAAAGGATGAGAATTTGGGTCACTCCATTATATCATGAAACATGCTAATAATAAGACTGGCTTGAAACTCAGGATGAGTGAACATTCAAAGCATTAACCAGTTTACTATGGTACAGCCATCCATATTGTAGGATGCAAAGAAACTAGGGAAACCACTAATACCAGCCCGGGGTTCCCTAAGATTGGAAATCATATCCACTAGATGTTCAGGAAACTTATTAGATACATAAGTAAAATTAGATTTTGTTATGGGTTTTATTCAACTAAAATAGTGAAAAGGAATAAAATGGAGCAACAGAGGAACCTGTTAGGGCCTGGTGCCTTATAAGCTTACCAAAAATAGGGAATTAAATAGTTTCATTCACTATCAATATTAATTATACAATTTAACCATGGTGGATTGACATTTTAAAAAACTTTACAATGCTGGATTGACTCAGACTGGACAGCTAACTTAGGCTCAAAATTTGTCACCAAATTTTCCCTCCTAATGCAATTCTGCTTGGTGGTGTAATGGTTGAGGTTTTCCCTCAACATCACATTTCCATGATCTTTGATAAGACAGGACAAGCTGTGTGGAAGATAGAGGGGGTGAGAGAGCTTTAGTCTTAGCTAGACCCCAGATTAGGACTGAGACTGGGGAAGGATGGCTTAGGACTTTTGTCAGGCTTGGTGTCAAACAAAATGGTTTTGAAGTGGATGATTTTAGGTTAAAGGTGGATTCAAATCAGAATTGGAATGATTTTTGGGTGTGGTGGCTCAGCCACTACAGAATTCAATCCAGCCTATAATGATGGGTTTGCTTACAGCATATTTCAAAAGACATAGTGTCAAGCGAGATGGATGAGCTTGATCTATGTTTGTGACAGAGAGTTGTAAGGGAAGGGACTTGAGAACTGGAGGTTCTTTAGTTCCATTTTCTAACTTGCCTAATATATATATAATAAATCCTTTTTGAGCCTTATTTATTTTTATTGTCTTCTAAAGTTTATATTGGAATATTTAGTCTAACAGCGGCCATATTTGGCCTATACAAACAGGAGGTGGAATTTGAGAGCGAGTTTGGGAAGCCTATTGCCTCCCTATACACCTTGTCTTGGATTTAGGGCATGTTGCTTGGGGTAAGTATACTTTCAACTGTCCTCCAAGGGGTGTTCATCCACAGCATCTTTAGTGCACACACTAGAAGAATGGTATCAGAGACCTTGTCCACCCTTTGATCTTTGACTTGGGTCATGCTTTCCAATTCATTTGTGGCTCATTGGAAGGAGCTGGTGTGTTACAGGTGGATCAGCAACGCTATGTACAATGGGCAATCAGGTGCACCCATGACTGAGCCATATATGGCCAGTCCCATTGAGTAGGCAGGGTTTTATGGCGCCTGTATCTATTAGGGATGGGCTCATGACTACCTGCAACAAAGGAGAACAGCAGTTGGTGATTTCTGAGCCCAAAACTGACTTAGTTAATTTAATTCTACTAGATTTTTGAATTAATGTTATCAGCGGAACTCAAACTGGTGGAGCTGACCTCTTGCAGGGGAGAAGAGCTGAAATTCTGCTGGTGATAGCCCCTGGCTGCCGCCACTTCCTAATACACACCCCAAATCTTCTGGACCAACCTATGGGTGGTTAGCATGGGGGAAATGATGTGATTCTTTAGGGGTATGCTATCACCCACCTCTCATCTACCACATGGGCTAAGTCGCTTATGGTGACAATAGGGACAGCCACTAGCTTTCCCCCTTCTTAATACAAAATGGGAATTCCTTCCAATTAAGCTGCAGAAGTTGCTCCCCAAGACTTACACTTAATTTCTCATGTACTTATGATGTGATTCTTATGTCATTACCTAAACTGCTACATCTCTAGTGCATTGTCAAATGAAAAGCAAAGCTCTAATTTAATCTTTACATAAATTTTAAGCTGCTCCTCATTGAGTAGCGCCCAGTTGATAGGCTATAGAATAGGCTACAATGTAAATTAAACAATTGATATCACAAATTAGACTTATTTTGTTCAAGAGGCAGTGAATATGCTTGTCATAATCTATTTTGGACTATTGTTGATACTAGGCATTACAAAAAATCTTTAGTTGGAGAGCAAATTTACTATGATTTAAATAGGTTGTAACATGGGGAGGGTGCCCAGTGGTGGAGTATGGGCTCAATGACCACTGCCTCCCGAGTTTGATCCCGGTAGATAATCTTTGGGTAGATGATTTATGACTGTGGTGGCATTTTGCACCAATGCCTCAAACTGAGATAGTGAATAGCAACGTGGTTCATGGAGTTCCTGGCCTATCAGAATGCTGCAGGTGGAGGTTTACTGGGATATATTAACTTTTCATATTGATCCAATTTTTCATCCTCCCATCAATTGGTGTGGTATCATCCCCAGGTTAGCCCACCCCAGGTAAATATTGTGTTAGTAAAAATAAATCTATAAGCTGTAACTCTTATTAATAGAATAATTTCACTGGGATCTTTTGGGATAGCCTTATCTAAAAGAGACTTCCATTGGATTGCATGAGCGATTTTATCTTATGGTATCAATTGAGAAATGGGAGGTATTATCATATTAAGTCTATTTATAAGTGAAAGATGTACATTATACCTCTCTGCAGTTTGGTTATATAGGTCACTCTAACAAAACTGATGGTTCATAGATGTAAAAGATTCCCGATCCACTTAACCTTTTGAGTTGATCATACAAGTAAATATAACATAAATTTTAAGATGTATAGCGTCTGAAAGTAGACCGGTAGATTTCTATCTCAGGATCCTGCAAGATCTATAAGGGGTAATTTATAAAATAGAACGTAGCATAAAAAAGTTTTCCATATCAAATGTAACTTGTAAATAGCTTATTTAACTTAAAGGGTGACCAGCTACTAGATAGTAGATTGGGTCTCTACTGCGAACTATCTATACTGATTAAGCAGTCAGTAAATAAGGCTAAAACTTGATCTCGTTATCAGCTAGCTAGGTGGAATTAGGATAAGGGGGAAAGCCATAAGGATTGAGACTACCCAACTAGTCACTTTTATCAAGGTATCCCAATTCATTTTTATTAGGAGTTTTATGGTTGGCAGTTTATATATACTGATAGCGAGAGCAAAATTTACATTCTACAGGGGGTGGTGGGATAACTTGAATAAACCATTTGGTTTGACTTTATCAAGTGATATGATCGTAAAGGGTGGCTATCCAGCAGGGTGATTCCTTTACCTTGGTACAGGTTTGATTTTAGCCTATGGCCAAGATTTGGTGGCTAAAATCGGTGTAGCCCCCTTTAGGTTGCGACCACCAATACTAACCTTTTTGGTGATAAGGGCTTAGGATAAAGATTAAACGAAAAGGGAAAAATGAGTGCGACCTTAGGAATTAAAAGATCAGGTATCAAACATTTTGCAATCTAGAATTCTGATTGACCAGGTTATAGAAATCGGGTATGACTACGGCACTTGGGTAGATCATGGATCTAAACTGTACAGAATACTAAAGGGTATCCAACTTATCTAAACACTAGGGGTTCAATCAAAGTTTTTCCACCAAAAAAATTCATGGGCTATATACCACACTTATAAAACCAGTTAAGGTTTCTAACTGGCTGCCTCGATATCCGTTTAAACTAAGTATCTAGGTTTCCAAAACTTCTAATCTTATTAGATCAAACTATAACCAAAAATAGCAGCTGGATTTGGTCTGTAGATTCTAAGAAGAGATAGTTAATATAACTACCCTTACTAATTAAGGTGTATGCTAATCTATCCCCCAATCTATACCATTATTCGCTGCCACTATCAACAAAAGCTTACCAGTTATATATATATTCTATTTTTACAAAACCTTTATAAACTTTTTATTTTTGAAATATGGGCCGCGTAATATTTTAAACTTGACTTGTCTAAATAATTTGACAGCGCATAATATACGTAACTTTTCTATTTAGTTAAAGGCAACAAAACTTTGCTGTCTAAATTTACTCAACAAATTGAAGCAGCATTTACTATAGAGATAAGGTGGCATATATAAACTGAGAGGTTTAAACTAACAACCCCTAAGCGATACAGTTATCGCTTCAAGCATTGATAGTGTTTAAAATATTCCTTCAGCTGTTTATATCGACAATGGTTTTTACGTTACGAAGCATTTTAACAACCGGTCGTCCTAATTAATCTGTAGAGCACTAACCAAAAATCTAGTGATAAAAGCAAGATAACTACAAAATACATCTTTTAAACAGAAGATGTATTTTACTTTTTTTGTTAAAATCATGGCACTCTAGCATTTAAACTCAATAAAATGTGCAAAGCTCATCCAGCAATAATGCTAAAAAGTATTAAGCAGGAATCCAAAACCTAAGTAAAGATAGCATACCCTAAATAGCAACCGTCTATTAAAAACTCTTAAAACGATAAAGAAATAGTTTGAGGTTTATCAATATAAAAGGTGAAGGTCATAATAGTAACTATTAACTAATAAAAAATTCATTGGCATATTACAATTAAAAGCAGGGCCTGACTTCTACCCTTGAAACTAACAACTACTAATAAAAACCCAACAAAAATAACACATTTAGCAAAAATTAGTACTAATAAGCAATTCATTATCAGGTTTCCGCTCATTGGCATTATGACAAACTGCAATTCTATATCTTCTATATATCTATGCAATGTTTATTTCGCGCTTTCTAACAAAGGCCCATTAAATAAAACGTGCACCATTTTTACTTTCATGAGACTACTCGCATATACTTCAAATCGGGCATTTATGCCCTTTTTAAGCGTTCCTTAATTTCTTCAAGCTTGTTGACTCTTTTAGACTTTTTGGCCGCCAGTTTCAGTTTCTTATCGGCGAAGAACTTTTCACGTGTAGCCTAACCGTATGATTAGACGATAGATGGCATCATAACCTGTTGAATAAGTTTCGTTTTGACCTGTTCCTCCTGTTTTGCAGCCAGCTGTTCGACGAGCGCTAGCATCGTTTCCTATGATATGGGTTAGTGAAGGTATACCTATTACCGAAGTGGCAAACACTTTGCCTTTTTTACGCTTTGAAGGTTTCGGTTTAGTCCCATTTTGGCCCGAAGATGGGGTATCTGAAAAAGTCGTATTCGTATTTTCAGGCATTCTAAAGTTTGGTTAAAGAGCTTAAAATGAGTAAGGCATGAGCTTAAAGAGTAAGGCGGATTCACCTAGCTACAAAAAGGAAAGGAAACAACTCTTCTAGGAAAATTACCAAAGAAGTATTGTAAAGGGAAGAATAATAAAATAGTGCAATTTTGAAATCTATAAAAAGGATTACAAAAGTTAACCTTTGGATAGAAACTAACGAGTTTTAAAAAATTGGGGGAAAGATCCTCCTTCAAAAAAAGCTCCAAAAGGTATAAAATAATCAAGAAATTATGAATAGAATCCTTTTTTGAGTCAACGCCGTATTTTAAACTGCCTTATAATAGCTATTTATAATATATATACTCAGCACTGTATATTCTAGGTTGCTTATAGTTTACACTTGGAGCTAATCCAATATAAGCTCTAATTTATATTTGTGAGCAAAATTCTATAAGTCAGGTTGCAATACGGCGCCGACTTCAAAAGGGATTTTATTGAGTATTCATATTTTCTCAATTATTTAATATTTTAGAGCATTTTTAAGTAGGTTCTTTTTCCCAAAAAATTAAAGCCAGTTCTTTTTTCCCTGGATTTATTTTTAATGATTTTTAAAAGTGCTTTTCCCCCAATTTTATTTTAAAAAATCACTATCTATATATCATTTTTGAAACCTCACTATTTCTATATAAAAATAAAAATCATTGTATATATTATATATAGTGAGGAGTGGATAGCATAGTGGGGTGGTTCCTGCTCCACTCTGGGTTAGGTTTTGATTAATACAGGTTTAAAACCAGTACAGGCTAAAAACTCAACATGGTATATTTATCCCAAGGTTGACACACCTTGTTTAATTTTTTTCTTTTTTATATTATATATAGTATCTCATAAACAACTATACTTTTATTTTTTTTATCTTGATTTAATTACTTTTATTGGTGTCAGATATTCTCCTTCTCAACTTCTGAAAAAGAATGTTGGAGTCCAATCTTTGAATAATATTGTGGTTATCAATGATATGAATACCAATGGTGAAAAGACCTTAGCAGATTCTTGGTAGAATCCTATCTATCAGGAAAATATGATTTATACCCAAACTTGGTGTAATAAGGTAAGAACTAATAATAGGATTGCTCCAACTTCTCAGCTGAATTTGAGGTGTTCATTATTGCATGGGTCTGTTCTTCCCCAAGGTGAGAATATTTTACCCATCAATAAATTGGGTACAAATTAACAAATCATTACCACTCAGATCTGAATACCCCCAAGATGAGAAGATTTTACCCGCTGGTGATTGGATACAATTTATCAAATCATTACCACATGGGTCAGTTTTGCCACAAAATATTTATCCTCAATCTGATAGGTTGGAAGCCTGTATTACCTAATTTGGATGACTCAGCTTTATAATACTTTAGCCCTGAATTCCCATGGCCCAAGGATTGGAACTAGTTTAAATATGATATACTAGTATCAAGAAAAGAGCTTTTTCTTGTTTGGCCTCACACAATTAAAACAAAAAGAAAAAACTTAGTTTTTTAAGAGTTTATTATTTATTTTAAATATTTTATTATGGAATCCAGCAGCATATAGCACCAGCGAGCATAACCCTTGCTGGATTTTGACAGTTGGCCAATCTATACTAAATTTACTGATTGCTATTTCAATAATCCATTTTATTAAATTTCTTTGATTTTATTGGTCAATTATGCTAAATTTTGATTGCCATCTACAATAACTTATTTATCAAATTTAGTTGATTTTATTGGTCAATATATGCTAAATTTACTGATTGCTATCTATAAATAACCAATTTTAAATCTTATTCAAGGTGGGCCAACCTGGGGATGATACCGCACCAATTAAGGGGAAATCAAATGAATGGGAAAGGAGGATAAAATCTGGAAAACCTCCATGCATAGCATATATAGGTCAGGAACTCCATGGACTGCCTTTGCTATTTGCTATCTTGGTTTGGGGCATTGGTGTGCAATGCCAACACAGTCATAGTCATCCCCTACCCAAAGTTTCTGTACCGGAATCAAACTTGGGGAGGCAGTGGTAGAGGTCCCTATTCTACCACTGGGGTATCCTCCCCTAAATAACCTAACCAACTTTATCAAATTTAATTTGATTTCATTAGTCAATCTATGCTAGATTTACTGATCATCATCTACAATAATTTATTTTATCAAATTTAGCTGATTTTATTAGTCAAATTATACAAAAATGATAGTCATCTATAATGATTTAAGTTTATCCCAATATGATCTCATACTTGCCTGGATTTTGAGTATACCTCCAGCTATAGGACATATCATGTCAAAAGTTGCTTTAAAGCTATCACTATTCCAGTGGCAGAATTAAGTTTACCCAGTGATGAACATTCCCAAAATCAAAATACAATGCTTCTAGTCCATTTTAATATATTTACTAAATTAATGGTAAGATACTGGACCAATCATTACAAAAGCAAAACATCTTTATCTCACTAAGCTCTTTTTTAATAAAAAGTGACCAAACAAGACCATAGAATATCCTGCCTGCTATTGTGTTACTGCACCTATAGAGCAGTACCCCATAGCCACCAACCCTAGTGCCAGTAGGATTCTTTGCCTGTTAATGCTAAGCAAAAGGATACAGATGGCCTGCTTTCACCCCAAACTTTTTATTAATACTCAGTAAAGTAAGTTGTGATGGTGGATAAATCTACCAGATGATTTTCTGCTATTTCTGCTCATAGGGATATTGGCAACAGTGCCCACTTGTCTCAAAATGAATTGGCATCTACTTCTGCACCTAAGCGGTGCATGATTTTAGTCAATAAGTCCTTTTTGGAGCATGCTGATACAGAAAGTAGCTCCATCATATCACTTTCTGCCACTGACACCCATGGTGCTGTCAGTGATGATACCCAATCATATCATGGTAAATCAGCACCCTCCTCAGTGTGCAATGCTAATACTATTTCAAAATGCTGCCAATGGGGGTACAAACCCCAGCAACACAGAAAGCAGCCCATCAGGGTCACAAGGACTTCCCAATGGTAGAGTCCCCATCTGCTACCCCTAGTAAGCGCACTGGACTTACCAAAGGGAGTTCTGGGGGCAGTAAAATTGGGGCAATTGGTCTCAGGGAAATTCCATGATGGATCTCAACCTGGAAACATGACCAATCAAATAAAAATGTATCATCCAAAAGTCCTGATGATGTTACTATCACATCAGGATCTGATTTTGATATAATTCACACAGAACAATCACCTAAATTATTAAGTCAAATCCCTGAAAAATTTCAAATCAGGTTGGGGCCACTTTCCACCAAAAAACAACCTGCTCACCCACCTAAATTGTCAGACAGCATCTCTGACAAATTTCAGTCAGAGGCATGAATTCTCCCCACCCAAACTTATACTGATCAATAATCTAATTCATCAGGCTGTAACCTCAAGGGGGTGACAGTAACATTGAGGATAAAATCTGATAGATCAGACAACCAGCTAATTTTACAAAAAAGTTAAAAGCCTTGCTGGAGGGATCAACCTTTACCACTGCAGTCAAGCCATTGTCCAGAGCCCCTATAAAGTATACACCCATGCAAAAGGATATACTCATGCATTGTGGGGTGTCCTCCCACAATAATTAGCAGTGGGAGGCACTTCAGTTCCCATGCTCCATGGTGAATCAGTGGATTATAAAAGCTATTATGCCTGCTATTGTAGCCAATTGGAGAGATCACAGTTCTCCGCCAGGGCTGCCAAACACTGGCTAGATACCTAAATCTCACTGGACATAGCCTTATTTTTCAAATCAGTGAGGATTAATACTGAAGATGTGCTAAAATGGATAAAACTCCCACTCAATCACCAAACCATGGAGGCCACAATCTGAGAGGATCTGAAGCCCATGGATAAAAGAGTGTCATGTGCACATGACATAATAGAGGGGACCAACCCCAAAGACAAGGCTGGGCACCAGGAGGCCCAGAGGGTGAAGCTGCAGGCACTTCCTGACCTGAGGCACACCCTAGACCAACTTTGGGTTTGGGCAAAATATGCACAGGTTGGGACTAGTGGTGTGCCAAACGCCCAGCCCCTGACGTTGAGCCAGGCGTTAAAACAAACTATTTACTGAATGAACGCGGATGGTTTGATTCAGTTTGTCAAGGAGCGGGGTTTCAAAACCCATTCCATTTTTGAAATAATGCGCTTGGATCAAATCCAACTTCAATCAATCACTCGAGTGAAGTCAGTTTCAGCCTATTCAACCAACTTGGATGGCAGTGTTGCCCTATTGGTGAGTCAGTGCTTGGGCCCACTGCAGCATAACCCCTATTTCTCCGCTTGAGCTTAAATATGTTTTCCCCAACCAACAAGGAATGTTGGTCAACTTCCCAAATAAACCTTTTCCTGTTAAAGTTTATTTTAAATTTATGATATTCTGAACGCTCCTGTGTGCAAACCTCTTTGAGGAGGTCTCGCGCTCTGTTAGCCTTGCCATAGAAAATGCTTTTCAGCTATCTCTTCATGCACTGTTTGTTTACCCAGGTTCCCTCCAACCTGGGCCGCTTAACCACTTTCTCTATGTGCACCACGTCACTTTTGGTGGGTTTTTTATTGTAAAACTCGCACTTCTATTCCTAGATAGTTATTGCTCCAGCACCCTCTGCTGAGCTCTAATTACTTTAGCATTAACGGCTAGTTCCCTGGAGTTGGGCTTGTGAACCGTGCACTGCCATGCTGGGAACAGGAGAGTTATAGACACTCTCCTTACATTAGTTGACCAACCATTTTTTTTATGTGCACAAACTTTTTTCTGTGTGAAACTTTTCCATAGTGGAAACAGTGGCTGTTGGCTGTGGGCTCCAGCTGTTGTTAGCTGCACCACTGTTTCCTTTTTTTCACAAAGGTTGGAGCAACTTGGCATTATTATAGTTGCCTCCAACTAGAAAGTATCCACCCTTCATATTCATACCTGGTGGATTTGGATGCTTTGAGGTCCAAGGTCATGATTCCCCAACTCTTCCGCTGTATTTTCCAATGTGATTTAAATAAATGAGTTTTCTTTCACCCGCACATTCAGCTGATGCCATCAGAATTGGCGCAGATGGGCCTGGGGGTGTTGGCCTTGGGTAACATCAGCCATTCCATCGCAGTTCCAGGGATAGGGTCATTCACATCTAGAAACGCGTTTTACAATGAAAACCTGGTCTCTATATCTAAACCGTTTATAAGTTTATATTGTCAAGAGAGTGTCTGTAACTCTCTCGTTCCCAGCAAGGTGATATGGGATGCAAACCCACATTGCTAAGGAACTAGCCATTAATAAAAAGGGTAAGAAGACACCTTGAATGGTGCCTGTGCCAATGGTACCCCAGGAAAGGGTGTAGAACGCAAAATATAAGATCAGGTATGTTAGGAACATAACAGCTTGAGTGGACCTCAGAGGGGAGTCCATAATCAAGTGTAGTTTGGCATCCGTGAGCTTGGGTGCCTTGATCTGGAGGGGACCTGGGCGTCCCAAGGAAGCACCTGGGATTTTGGTGTATTGCAATAGAAGGTAGTAGCCCACATAGTTGGAGACCTCCACGAAGAGGTCTGCCACCAAGTTAGCCCAAGGAACTATAAGTTAAACGTAAAAAATGGGTATTTTATTTAAAGGAAAGTCGATCAACAAGGAGTGTTGATCGCAAAAACATATTTAAAATGAACCAGGGAAATTTGGGTTATGTGGAAATGCACCCAAGCCTTGACGCTCCAATAAACAGACGCTTCCATCCATTTTGGTAAAATACACCAAAAGTGCCTTCACTTGAGTAATCAATTGAAGCCTTATTTTACCTGAAGTCAAAATTTCATAGCTGGAGTAAGACTCGAACCCTTGCTCTCCAACCAAGCAAATTGAACCGTTATCATTTAAAATGTAAATTGTCCGTTTTAGGGCCTGAGCCAAGATAAGAGGCTGGGCGTTTTGCACCCCATTAGTATCAACCTGGGCATGCTTGGCTTGCACCCAGCATTGATCTAAGGTGTGCTTTAGGTCAGGAAGAGCCTGAAGCTTCATCTTCTGGGCCTCCTGTCGCCCAGCCTTATCCCTAGCATCAGTGCCTACTATTATGTCATCCAACCATGACATTACCCTCTCCTCCTTCTTGGGCTCCACCCCCCTCCAGGGGCATTTGCTAAGGAGAAGTTCTTATGTGCTGGCAGCAACTTCATAGCAGCAACGGCTGGCTTTAGCTGAGATCCTGAAGCCTCAGGGAAACGATTATGAAATGATTCAATCAGGTCTTGGGTATGTACACAATCCCGTGCTGGCACCCAACTGTTCTCTGCTGCATCAAACCCTTTCCAAGATACCAAGTACTCAAGGAGTCACTTAACCTGGTGGGAGGCTACTATCTCCTCCACTTCCCATTCCAGTTCCCCATCCACAAGATAAGCCTCAGGGGTCACAGGAGGAGGGCCCTCAAACAAGGTCAACTTGCTTTCATGAAAGATGGAGAAGATACAAAACGCTGAGGGAAGATCCAACTGGTATGAGGCATGTCCCACCTTTCTAACTACCCGGTAAGGACCAATCCTCTTTGGACCCAGCTTTTTGCATGGCTGCTTGATAGGGATGTTGCGAGCATCAAGCATCACAAGATCCCCTTCCTTATATGCTGGACCCACTCAGCGCTTTCCATCAGCATTCTCCTTATAAACCAGCATAGCTGCCTCCAAACTTGTGGACACCCCTTGATGGACCTTCTTGAGAGTCTTAGCAAAGTCCAGCACCGCTTCCACTTTGGAACCACAGCTGGGCTCCATGTTAAACGCAGGGTTAAAGCTGTGTTTAGCAAAAAAGGTAAACAACCGATTGATGAATGAAAAGTGTTGTTGTAACTAAATTGGGCCATGGGAAGGTGAGGAACCCAATCTGAATGGTCTGCGGTGGTGTAACAACGCAGAAATTGTTCCAAGCACTGATTCACTCGCTCAGTCTGCCCATCTGATTGAGGGTGATAAGCAGTTGAATGGCAGGGGCAGATCTGAAGAGTCTTACACAACTCTTCCCAAAAGATGGAGGTGAACTGGGGTCCCCAGTCACTAATGATTTTTTGAGGAACACCATGAAGTGCAAATACATGGGCGACAAAGAGCCTGGCCATTTCAGCAGCAGTTATAGTTGTTCTGCAAGGAATAAAGTGGGCGAACTTTGTAAAGCGGTCCACCACCACCATGATTGCATCATACCCATCTGAAACGGGTAACTCCACAATGAAATCCACTGATAAGGAAGTCCAGGGCCCTTTAGCCTTTTGGACTGGTACCAGCAACCCTTCTAAAGGTTGCCGATTGGGTTTCATCTGATTGCTGATCAGGCACTCTTTGCAGTACCGCCCTACCTTAACAGGCAAGCCCTTCCAATTGTAAGTGCGTTGTATCAACTCCAAGGTTTTTGCTTTTCCAGGATGACCAATGGTGATTCCGTCATGATGGTCCTGGATGATCTCCAGGCGCAGTGGTCCAGCAGGAACCTATAGGCGTCCCTGAAACCACACCATCTCATCCTTTACGTGATAACCCCTGGATAAGTCCTCCTGATTCAGAGCACTCTTAG